>JBBPBX010037504.1:25000-30891 GCA_038048925.1 Garcialebias charrua | reverse complement strand
ATAAACAGGATCAAGTCAGCCCCATGTTTAGTCTACCCAGACTACAACAAAGAGTTTTACTTGGAAGTGGGCTTCTCAGCTCATTGCATAAGTGCAGGTCTGTACCAAATACACGACAGAGACAAACGTGTAGTAGCCTACGCCAGCAAAACGATGGCAGGCCCCGAGTTGAGATTCTCAGACTGTGAGAAAGCTTTACTGACCACAGTGTGGGCAGTTAAACATTTCTCCAGCTACATTGGTGGACAGAAAATCATTGTGGAAACACAACACCAGCCAGTGACTTTTCTTAACAGTGAACGCATCAGAGATGGTGTGGTGACAAACTCACGTGTTGCAACGTGGCTCATGGCGCTTCAAAGTTTTAACCTAGACATACGTTATGGTCAAAACAAGAAGTCTCATCTGGGGACGGACTTGGCAATCTGCCAGAAGTGTACACAAGATGTACCAGCCACCCAGCCGCCGGTTGAGGTAAAACCCCCAGTAACTGAAGACCCGAATCACCACTTCTTTGATGACAATATCTGCAAAGATATGACAACATTGTACGTGGATGGATCTTCATTCCTCCGCGACAAGATCTGCAGAGCAGGTGTTGGAGGAGTCCTCCTCCAAGACCAAGAACAGATAACTTTCAGCTACAAATTAGGCTCTCAGACTTCTCAGTACGCTGAGATTGCAGGAATCCTAATAGCTCTCCAGATGGTAGTAGAACGCTCCATCAAGACGCTAGTCATCTGCACTGACTCTAACTATGCTCGTTTAAGTTTCGCTTGTCACCTCGCTGTGTGGAAACTGAATGGTTTCCTAACAAGCGACAGGAAAGTGGTCAAACACAAAGAGCTTTTCATAGCGTGTGATCACTTGGTGACATCACACGACTTACAGATCTACTGGAAGAAAGTTCCAGGGCATTCTAGAGTCCCAGGCGATGACAAGCACTACAATGACATTGCAGATTCCTTAGCCAAGGAAGGAGCCGACGAAGGTCCTCTATGGTCCTTCGACCCCTCCTGGTTAATCGAGACTCTGCCAACACAACCTTCAGTCAGGGTTATGGCAGTCACACGTGCACAGGCCGCAACCAGACCTGCTGACAACGCAGTCTCTGTACGACCCGCACTGACTGACCCAGACATCATCCAACTACAGAAGTCGGATCCTGCTATCAACTCCATGATACTGTACTTGACTGATCCGAACAAAAACACTCCGTCTAAAGACGAACTGGATTCCGATCCAGACCTTAAAGTCCTTTATGAGCTGCGCAAACAGCTAAAACTAATCAAGGGCATCTTAACTTTCGCTCATGGACCAACGTCCTCACCTGTGTTCGTGGTTCCCCATGACCAAAGGGGGGTGATGTTAGTTCATGCCCATGATCTCCCGTCTGCAGGACACAAAGGAGATAAAGCCACGCTGACGGCATTAAAACAAATTGCCTATTGGCCTGGAATGAAAAAGGATGTCAAGGACTACATTGAAGGGTGCGTGGTCTGTGGCCAGTTTCAGCCAACCAGACCACTTCACAGAGCACCACTGCAAAGCAGAGGCATTGCATTCCCATGGTCTGACCTCCAGATCGACTGGGTTGGACCACTCACTAAGAGCTCTAGAGGAAATAAATATTTTCTCACGGTAACCTGTGCATTTACCAAATGGGTAGAATGCCTACCAGCTCCTAACGACACAGCACAAACCACTGCTATGTTGTTAATGAATCATATATTCTCAAGGTTTGGACTTCCCCTTCGGGTGAACTCAGACCAAGGTACACACTTCACAGGTGAAGTGATGAAAGAACTGTGGAAGACGCTAGGCGTCAAGGCTAACTTTCATGTCGGCTACCACCCACAGGCTTCAGGCCAAGTAGAGAGAGCAAACAGAACTGTGGTGAGTATTTTGAAGAAATACGTGGCTGCAAACCACAAGGACTGGGATGTGAAACTCCCTCTGGTCCTCATGGCCATAAGAGCCACTCCACACACATCAACTGGCATCTCTCCCTTCGAGATGATGACCGGTCGACAAATGACTCTCCCTCTACACCTGTTGTACCAACCAGGCGACGCCGCCATGGCGACAGCCTACACTACACAACAATACATGAAAGATTTGAATGTACACCTCAGAAACACTTTTGCTTTCGCCCAGAAAAACCTGGAAAGGTCCGCTGAAGGACGCAAGGCGTACTATGACCAGAAGGCCTCTCACAATGAACTCCAAGTGGGAGACAGAGTCTGGTACTATACGTTCGCCCCAGCAACCGGGAAAGGAGGGTCCGAGACCGGAACTCTCGCCCGCAAACTAATGCCCAGGTGGACTGGACCTCATCTGATAACAGACAAAGTGTCCTCAGTCGTCTACGAAATCAAAATCAGCAAAGGCCGCAAAGAGCCAATTGCTAAATGGGTACATCGAAATCAGATCAAACCTTACAAGGCGTTCAATGACTCCACAAAAGACAAAGATCTCACAAACTCACCGACTTCATGGGATAATAAGGTCGTCCAAACACAAGTTAGTAAATAAACTAATCAGGTTTAAACTACCGTATTTTCCACCCTATAAGTCGCATTGTCCAATTTGAACTTAGAAACGCTAAGCCTAAAACCCACAACAAAAAACTAACCTTAACAACCGTTTAAATCCACGAGATTTAATTTGACCTCGGTCATAAAGTTGAGACCTGTTTTTCTTGTGTGTTGCACTTTGGAATCTGACGACAGGAGTGTGTCGAAGCAGTGAAACGTTGTTTCCTTGTTGTTTAGTCATTACTGTTGTCATAAGTTGAGATATTGTTTGGTTCTGAACACTCCCAGCCAAAAAGGTTTTGTATTAACATTGATTAATGCATAAGATGGATTTAACTATGCCAACATGCAGTTCGTTTTGTTAAATCTCAATCGTCGAAGAGTCAATGTATTTTAAAGCTACTCAAGGTACCATAAACTACACTGGTCTCACAAATTCTAAATTGAACCGATTCGATCGTTTCTATTCTAGATTACCTATTCATTTTGATGAGTCTCGCCATAGACTTCAAAATTTACTAGGAATACCAAATCTTGCGTCGTTCGTCTAAAAGACAACAGACATTTAGATCAAACTATATTTCATTTTTTTTAGTTTAACCTAAACTAAGTAATGAATGGAGGAATAGTTTGGAATTAGAGGCCTTTGTTACAGAAGCCCTCCTAAATTTTATAGGTATAAATCCCTATATCTAATTTTGCAGAATTGATACACCCCTTAATTGGTAATTGTAGCTGATCTAAACCATGATAGCTTACATACCAGGTGCATATAGGTAAGGCTTAATGTAAAATCCCAATCATAGGCCCACCTAAAAAACCACATAATTGCATGACACATAGAACCAGAGTGGCACTGACTGGAAACCAACCAGCCAACAACCTTCGATGTGGGGACCTGCAGCTCCAACGCTTGGTCTTCAACCTTCGTCCATGGGTCGCCTCCTCTGCGTCAATCGAGGGATTCCCTCTACATGCTGATTATGAAAACAATTGTTGCTGATCAATCAACAAAACTAATCGTTGTGGAATTACCGCTGTGGATTATAAGACTTTGCTTTCCAAGGGATCACAGACTTTGTTTTCCAAGAGTTAACAGACTTTGTTTTCCAAAGGATTAAAAGCTTTTCGCAATGGGATTACCTCCGAACAGTATGGAATTTCCAAAAACTTTATGGGATTATAATTTTTGATTTTTCTTTTCCACTTACTGGATTGCTTCAAGATCAAAGACAGTTCAAGGTTTCCTTTCGTGTTGGACCCCATCCCCAAGGACTGGCGATGGCTTCCAAAAGGGGGGAGATGTAGTGGACCTACCCAGGGTCAAACTAAGGTTTTTGAACTGTCCAGTGATGACCTTTACTGACCTCTCAGTAAAGCAAGACATTTACCACAAAATCATTCCATTAGTTGTAATCTGAGAATATAGTCATCAAAAGAGACTATTTCTATCTTTGATTTTATTCTAATGTAATCAAAAGAATAACTTTTGTCATTTTCATGATATATGTTATATGCTGTTATTCTTTAAATGTGAAACATCAATGTGTCATTTCTGCAAATGAAAAGGTGTCAAAGTTCAGCTAAAATGTCAAACTGACTCATACAGAAATTGTTTTTGTCGAGTTTCAGCTAAAACTCTCATCTAGCGTCTGAAAGTCTCTCACTCAGATACTTTTCCTAAACAATTCCCTTCTGCGCTGAATTTCACCTTGAATAGTGATAACAAGTGGACCAATGAAAAAGAAACAAGTCGCTCTCCTCTCAGAGCTTGTACTAAGTTTCTAAGCTTTTGCTGAAACGCCAGAGTTTCTGGGAACTTCAAAGAGATGTGAACCTTTCCCAAAGAGCTGGGGTACGTTTGGTCAAGAGCTAACGACCTTCGTCTTCAGCTAAGGACTGATAACAGGCTGTTATGAGTCCACTTTGAATGAGCGTAAGCTCAAAACTTTGTTATTCCCTCCTGGAATAAATTATCTTGAGCCAAAAAGCCACGACTGCCACGGCTTCTGCCGACGAAAGCGAGTATCACCGACACCGACAAGGTAAACACATGTGGAGTCCAGCTTGGACTTGCGGGACCGACGACTCGTCAGTCCAAAGCTGATCACAGCTCTTTACCAGAACCGAGGCGGACGTCTTAAGGTAAAGGAGCCGCTGTTTGCTTGCTGGAGGTGTGATGATATCTTAGCTGGACGCGTATGGAAGAGTGTCATCTGGTTTCATAAGTGCAAGATAAACTTCCTCTCTTAACCTCCCAATTCTTCTTAAATCTTTCCTCCTATTCCTTTCCCTCAATTCTAAGCTGGAAACTATTTTAAGCTAAAGCTGGAAACTATTTTAAGCTAAAGAGCCCACAGACTAAATATGTTAACATCCAGTATTGAAGTCTGTTGTGTTGAATTTAAGTGTGCTGACGTATTAAATTGAAAGAAAGTGAAATCATATCAATCAAGTGTAATGGTGTTAATTTAGTGATTTATTTTAAATAAATGGTAGTGTCGCCTGGCATACCAACTAAGTTAACGTGTCCATTGTCACTCTATAGCTCTGTTTATTTATCCATCAGAAAGATCACAGAAATATTGGGTAAACTGAAAAAGAAAAGAACCCGTGAAATTACTATTCAATCTGAATAAGTAAATTAATTAAGGTAAAGAGGTCAGTATTAATAGTGACCTCCTGATAATCCTTTACAGATAGATAGATAGATAGATAGATAGATAGATAGATAGATAGATAGATAGATAGATAGATAGATAGATAGATAGATAGATAGATAGATAGATAGATAGATAGATAGATAGATAGATAGATAGATAGATAGATAGATAGATAGATAGATAGATAGATAGATAGATAGATAGATAGATAGATAGATAGATAGATAGATAGATAGATAGATAGATAGATAGATAGATAGATAGATAGATAGATAGATAGATAGATAGATAGATAGATAGATAGATAGATAGATAGATAGATAGATAGATAGATAGATAGATAGATAGATAGATAGATAGATAGATAGATAGATAGATAGATAGATAGATAGATAGATAGATAGATAGATAGATAGATAGATAGATAGATAGATAGATAGATAGATAGATAGATAGATAGATAGATAGATAGATAGATAGATAGATAGATAGATAGATAGATAGATAGATAGATAGATAGATAGATAGATAGATAGATAGACTGACAGTTATTTTTTGGAAAATCGTCATGAACAAGTGTGGTCTTACAGTAAGACTGCCAAAAACGATACACTGTTTCCACTTTTTCGTTTGATGTCTCCACTTTTTTGTTTGATGCACTACAATAGTCAAGAGAAAAGGATGAAAAAAA
>JBBPBX010037503.1:11960-25920 GCA_038048925.1 Garcialebias charrua | reverse complement strand
CGACCTTGAAAGAAGGCTGTCTGAAAATCTTCTCCTGGAGTCGAAAGCTGCTGAGAACTCGCAAAAATTCGTAAGTAGGATCACATAGTAAAAAATATATATAAAAAAAATATATATTTTTTTTTTACTTTTTTTTTTTTTTAAATAAATGAATACATGTACAGTACTGGACAGTCACCAAGCACTTAGCCTATCCTAACACAGTTTTTAAAGATGAAGGAATAAGTTGAATTGTCTCCCGTTCACGATGAAGAGTGAGCGATTCAACCGTTCAAGAGGTATTGTTCTTTTATGATTATTATCTGAATAATCTTTTTTTATATTTAAAATCATAATCTTATTAACTTGTTTTTTTTTTTTTACCTCTTGTTTTTTATTTCCAGTCTGGGACAGAGGTAGCTGCTCTCTACTTCCACTTCAGGGAAATCCACCTGCAGCTAAGAAGTGTGTGATGACTGAACTGAACTCTGAACTTTTCCAGGACCTGTCCCACCAAGAAGAAGTTGTGAGTACAGTAATGAGGACAAATACAGCCACACTGCTGCTACTGGACAAAAACTTGATTAGTTAGATTGTAAACAGTCTGTTGCTGCTTATTGTTCTGGTTCTGACTGTTATTGTATTTATTAAGATTTTTATTATTGTTCATATAGTTTATTTATTGTAGAGTGCTGTTTATTTAAAATATCATCCAAATGGGTCACTTTTATTTATTACTACAATACAATACAAATGTATTTTTGGCATATTTTCAAAATAAACATTTTGTAAGTCTTTATTTTGTCTTTTTTTTTTGTACCGAAAATTAACCGAACCGAACCCTCCTTGTAATTGAACCGAACCGAAATGTGATTTTAGCGTACCGTTACACCCCTAATATATATATATATATATATATATATATATATATATATATATATATATATATATATATATATATATATATAAATATAAGGACAAGACAGGCACCATGTGAAGGTTAATTGCTCAAAAAGGATTGTAGCAAATGCTAATTTATTGTATTTGCTTAAGAGTGTTCTAAAAAACGTGGAAAATTTTGAGATTATACTCTCATTACAGTGGTGCCTGAAAGTTTGTGAAGCCTTTAGAATTTTCTATATTTCTGCATAAATATGACCTAAAACATCATCAGATCTTCACACAAGTCCTAAAAGTAGATAGAGAACCCAGTTAAACAAATGAGACAAAATATTATACCTGGCCATTTATTTATTGAGGAAATTTATCAAAAGTTACATATTTGCGAGCGGCAAAAATATGTGAACCTCTAGGATTAACAGTTAATTAGAGTCAGATGTTGTTGTTGTTGTTTTCTTAGTGATGGCCTCCCTTCTCCCCTTACAGCCATCCTCTCTCCACACCATTATTATGAAATATATATTCTTGTAATTAACTAGTCTAACTAACCTCATCTATGGTCATGAGCTTTGGGTTGTGACCGAAAGAACGAGATCTCGGATACAAGCGGCTGAAATGAGTTTTCTCCGCAGGGTGTCTGGACTCTCCCTTAGAGATAGGGTGAGAAGCTCAGTCATCCGGGAGGGACTCGGAGTAGAGCCGCTGCTTCTCCACATCGAGAGGAGCCAGTTGAGGTGGCTCGGGCATCTGGTTAGGATGCCTCCTGGACGCCTCCCTGGTGAGGTGTTCCGGGCATGTCCCACCGGGAGGAGACCCAGAGGAAGACCCAGGACACGCTGGAGGGACTATGTTTCTCGGCTGGCCTGGGAACGCCTTGGGATTCCCCCAGAGGAGCTGCTTCAAGTGGCTGGGGAGAGGGAAGTCTGGGCCTCACTACTTAGGCTGCTACCCCCGTGACCCGACCCCGGATAAGCGGATGAAAATGGATGGATGGATGGATAATTAACTAGTGGAGTTTTTTTTTATTAATATTATTATTATTAAATAGGATAGAAAGAAAGGAAAGACGGAAAGTAAGACTACAAAATATAAGAAATATACATAAAGAGAGCACAAGGCAAAACACCTGACCACTATCTGTACACCTGCAAAGAACATGACAAAACACAACAACAAAATACATATGTATAAAGAACTTAGAATATTCATGGCTTTGCAGTAAATTTCTATAAATATATACAGTATACCCATACCTACCCATATATACATACATACATACATACATACATACATACATACAAACACACAGTGGTGGGCAACGCTAATCCAAAAATTAGTTCCGCTATTTCTAAAGCACTAATTAATTTATTTAGGTCCGCAATTTCAAAAGCACTAATGTCTTATGAAAATTAGGGGAAGCTAATTCTAATCCGCTAATTAAATTCAACAATTGGTAGCAGCAAGTTATGCAATATTTGCACTACACTGCCAACTAGCGGTGCATGAACTGTTATACAGTAAGTTGTTTGAGTTTCAGAGTATTTAGTTTGGTTCTCTTCAACAGGTTTGACAAGGACAAAATGTACCCATTCCAAAGTCTGTTAGCTAAACTGCAGACATATTTGGCTGTTTTTTTTTTCTTCTTTTGTTACTTTTAGTACCACTAGATCGCATGTGTCAAACTCAAGGCCCGTGGGCCAAATCCGGCCTACCATAACCGTTTCTGTGGCTCTCTACACCCTAGAACTTCAAGATAACAGTTGTAAGCATGTTGCTCTCAGGTGGTGGGTCCCCATCCCTACACTCCCTGGTCTCTCTGTTAATTGTCTTGCTTATCTCCTCCATTTTGTTGTCCAGGTGTTTGTGATTGTCATGCTGTGTGTTCATGTACCTGTATATAAAGTCAGGGATTTTTTAATTGATAAAGCTCTGTATATGTTGTATAACACAATCATTGTTCCACATTTAATCTATTGTATTGAGGTTTGGGGAAAAGCGTGCAAAACAATTACAAAGCCTGTTTTTATTTTACAAAAGAGAGCTGTAAGAGTAATCACCAGAAAACATTTCAGTCACCCATCAAACACCTTGTTTCTTCAGCTAAATTTATTGAAATTCCAGGAATTGGTAGAATATAGTATTTTATCAGTTATGTATAGGGCTCATAATAACACATTACCTTTAAATATCCAAAGAAATTTAGACAAAGTTATTACAATCTTAAAGGGACAGATATTCATCAAACCACAATTCAGAACCAGCTTAAAGGGACGGTCTACCTCAATTCAGGGAGTTGGATTGTGGAATGTTCTGGAGAGTGATGTTAAAAATGCAAAATCAATGTATACATTTAAGAAAAAGGTCAAAAAGGACTTGCTCAAAAACTATATATGATGTAGCTTAGTGTGTTTGTGTATTACAGTTAGAAAAATTAAGTAGAGTTATTCATTTTGTGATGTAGTTTGTGTATTACAGTTAGAAAAATTAAGTAGAGTTATTCATTTTGTGATGTAGTTTGTGTATTACAGTTAGATAAATTAGTAGATTTATTCATTTTGTGATGTAGTTTGAAGGTTATCATTGGTTGAACAAACTGTGAAATAAGGGGCAGATATAATAAGATTTCATCTTCTTTCTGCTCCTTTCATTTTATCCTACTTGTATTCTTGTATCTGATGAAACTGTTTTGTATTGTTCTTTTAAAATGAATGAATAAACATCAAATCAAATCAACGGCCCAGTCAGAGTCCAGAACCTGAAGGTGGGACCTTCAGAGAGCTGAGCAGAAACCTCAAAGAACTGAAGCAACAATGGAAAGAAGAGTGGGTCAGAACTCCTCCAGAACCAGGAGAGAGACTGATGAAGTCCTGCAGAGAACCACAGAGGGTTCTGCTGCTGAAGGAGGTTCTGTTGGGTCAGAGGCACAAGCTGAGGTTAAATTTTAATGATTTTAGAACTTGTTAAAGATCATCCATCCAGCCATCCAGCTAACTGTCTATTCATCCATCCATTCAGCTAAAAGTCTATTCATCCTTGTATCTGATGAAACTGTTTTGTATTGTTCTTTTAAAATGAATGAATAAACATCAAATCAAATCAAAAATAAGTCTGTATCTCTGTGTTTATCGTTGTCCTGGCATTGTCTCCTGTTGCCTCTGTCTCCTGAGTTCCTTGTGATTCCCTGAGTATGTAAGTTTGCTGCCCTGTCAGCTATTTTATGTTCTTAATTTCTGTGGCCGTCGCGGACGCCATTTTGAAGAGTCCTAATGGTGAACTACTTTTTTAAATCCAGCAGATTTGACCATTTCGTGAAACTCTCAAGCTCAGAAAAACTTGTGCTATAACGTCAGCTATGAAATATATTTTTTCTCAGCAAAGAAATAATTGTTTTACCGTGTTTTGTTGTAAAATCCTGGCTTCTTTGGCCGTCGCGGACGCCATTTTGAAGAGTGCTAATGTGGCGAACTTCTTTTTTTAAATCCAGACAAGTCGCGTAGGCCACTGAGAAACATCCACAAGTTCACCCTCCATGTTAAAAAGTCTTCGTCTGACTCTTCAAAAACAAGCAATAAGGCTGCAGAGTAACACACTGGCTGCTAACTGCTATAGAGAGAGCACACACCAAGAGACTGAGGGGGACGCTTTTTTGTCACGGACCACATCCGGCGCTGACAGTTAGCTGTCGTCCGAGCTCGTAAATACATTATTTTGTTTTTACTGATAAGATAATTAGTTATTAGCGGTACTGCATTTTAAATAAAAATAGCACAAATCCGCTTATGAATTATAAAACTTAGTCAATCTGCTGTAAAGCTAACAGATTATTTAGCTACGCTATAAGCGGATTAGCGCATTAGCGCTACCTAGCGGTCGGAGGCCCACCATTGCAAACACATGCATATACATTCACATACACATCTACATTTCTACATACAATACCTACATGTGCATCCCTGCATCTATTTGTGTGTGGTTGTGAGCATGCATAAGTGTATAAGGCTTCTCTAATAGAACATTTAAAAGTGACTGTGAAGCAGCAGACACCCGACCCCCAGGACCACAAGTGTGACCCCGAGCGCAGAGCCCCCAGGGCCACCCACACAGGACAAACCACTCTCCCACCCCCCAGATCGGACCATAGGGGAGAACCGGAAGAACCCCACCAGTGACCACACGTAGTAACCCCCCGGGGCCAATAGCGACAAACTCATAGGCCCCCGCCGGAACCTGCTGCACCGAGGCAGATCCAGGCCTGGGCACAAAGGCTCGGGCCCAGAGGACACACACCCCCCAGGCCAAGGCCCAACAGGACCAGAGGATCCGAGCCCCACCAGGCAGTCACCAGGCCGAGCCAACATAAGCCCAAGCGCCCAGCTCCAGACATCGAGGGCCCCAAGTGCGCCGGCAGGCAAAGGCACACCCACCAGGGGGCCGTGCGGCAGGGGCGCGACACCAAGCACCCCCAGCTGTATCAAAGAGGGGGCAGTCCAAGTCTCAGCCTGACAAATAGCCATTCATACACAGTCACAATCACACAATCCCACCCTCATCCTCACCCTCACTCAAAGACATACAATAAAGACACATTCCATTCATATTCCCGATACAAACTCTATAACCCCCATATCCAAGACATAGGGGGTAGCCCACGCCCAAACCCAGGAGGTAGACCCATTCATTCTGGGGCGGAGAGGAGCCAACTTCCAAGACCCGGCTCAAGCCACGCCCAGCCGACAAGGCAACCCCGGCCACGTAGAGGCCACGCCCCCGACCACCCCCATACACCGCCAACAACCAAGCGCACGCCCCCCAGCCGACAGCCCACCATGTCCCGGCAGCCACCCCGGCCAGCGGGCCAACCACGGCACCTAGGGGCCTAGCTCAGGGAGTCCAAACAGCCCCAGGTAGGGCGCAGCACCAGCCCCGCCCCCGGCAACCCCCCAGGCCCCGAACCCCCCCATAGTCCAGGCCAACCCGAAGGTCTGCCCTTCCTCCGGACCCCACCCCTGTGGCGGCAGCCAGGGAACCGGGGGGGAAGACGAAAAAAAAACAGAAAGGAGAGAACAACGTGTCATCCTTCCAACCTTCAATCAGCACGTTTTCACAGCAACACGAGGAAATAAGACACTAGACCAGGTCTACACGAATGTGAAGGGGGCGTACACGGCGAAGCCACGCCCAGCGCTCGGGGCTTCCGACCATCGCTCCCTGTTATTGGTCCCTAGACAGCTACCCCCACTCAGACGTCACAAGCCGGAACAAAGAGAGATCACATTGTGGCGCCAAGATAGTTCCCCCATGCTAAGAGACTGCTTTGAAAACACAAACTGGTCTGTCTTCAAAGAGGCAGCTACGAATGGAAGTTCAGTTGACCTGGAACTTTATGCTTCCTCAGTCCTGGGTTACATCAGTACATGTGCTGAAAATGTATCCATAAGAAAGTATGTTAAATTTTACCCCAATCAAAAACCCTGGCTAAATAAGGATGTCCGCACCCTGCTGGCAGCCAGGGACACTGCATTCAAGTCTAGAGATACTGAGGAGTTGAGAAAGTGCAGGAGAGAACTGGATGATGGCATAAAGAAGGCCAAAGCCGCGTATGCACAGAGGATCGAGGGACAGTTCACCTCACATGATCCACGGAGCATGTGGCAGGGCATCAAATGCTTAACAGACTACAAGGGCAAAAGCAAACAATGCCCCAGGGACCCATCCCTGCCTGATGCCCTCAATAAGTTTTATGCACGTTTTGATGATCCAAACAGACCAACTAGCACCAGACTCACCTCATCACCAGACGAGGAGCACCTCAAAGTGACCGCAGCAGAAGTGAGAGGTAGTCTCAGAAGGATCAACCCTCATAAAGCTACGGGTCCAGACAACATCCCAGGGAAAGTTCTGAAGGAATGTGCGGACCAGCTCTGTGAGGTGCTGGCTGACATCTTCACCACCTCACTTGCACTGGAGTCAGTTCCCACCTGCCTGAAGACTGCCACCATCATCCCAGTCCCAAAAAGCTCCACAGTGACTGGTCTGAATGACTATAGACCGGTGGCTCTCACCCCGATAGTCGCTAAATGTTTTGAGAAACTGGTCATGTCCCACATCAAGACAACCGTCAACATCAGCGAGGACCCTCATCAATACGCATACCGTGAGAACCGATCAACAGAGGACGCCATCTCCTCTGTGGTCCACACTGCTCTCACCCACCTGGATCAGAAGGACTCATACGTGCGTCTGCTCTTTGTGGACTTCACATCTGCCTTCAACACCATGATCCCCCAAACTCTGATAGACAAACTATCCACACTTGGACTAAGCCCCTCCATCTGTAACTGGGTACTAGACTTCTTAACAAACAGACCACAGTCCGTGAAGATCCACAACTTCTCCTCCTCCACCATCACCCTCAGCACTGGCTCTCCTCAAGGATGTGTGCTGAGCCCTCTTCTGTTCACTCTGCTCACATATGATTGTACAGCCACACATCCAGGCTGTCATATTGTTAAGTTTGCAGATGATACAGCTGTGGTGGGATGCATCACAGATAATGATGAATCCAGCTACAGACAGGAGGTGGAACATCTGGAGAGCTGGTGCAAAGAGAACAACCTTCACATGAATGTGAAGAAGACGAAGGAGATGATTGTGGACTTCAGAAGGAACAAACACACCCACACCTAGGGGTGGGCCATATCGTCTCGTTTACGATAATACCGGTGGATTTTTTGACACCGGTGAAAAAAATTATATCGCGGCATCCTATGATGACGTCATTTGACTGCGTCACTTTGCGATAACGGTGGTTTTGTGGAGGAACGCGGACCGCGTGAAGCAGCAGACAGCAGCCGGTGTTCCGTGGAGACTGCCTTCATGTGGAGATGCCCTACATTTTGTTAATACGCATGCGCGCGCACACCGCGAGGAGGAGGAACGAGCTAGCAGCCTCATAGTTGCATCTTCGTAGCTTCACCGGGCAGCCGGCTTTGTGCGATCAGAGGTCCCTGGAGCTCGCCTCGATGTCGGACTGGAAGCCGAAGACATCGGGGGACAACGAGCTAACTTGGAATAATAAAGCCGACAACCTTTTAGGAGGTGCGTGCAGCTAAACCGGACTGCCCGGAGCTGCGGGTTCGGGGGCTAAATGCTAACAGCTGAAGGCGGCGGCGCGCACAGACTGCGGCGTCGGTAAGTTATTAAAACTTTTTCTGTCTCCAACTGTATGAAGTTAGGATACTAACAGTCCTTCCTGTAAAGGGTTTAAACTGCGTGGTGCTACAGAAAGCTGCGAAGCTCAGACGTAACGCAGCGGTGCTAACAACTGGAGCTAACAGCTGGAGCTAACAGCTGGAGCTAACAGGCAAACTGATGACAGAAGCTGCCGCTTAAAGTAAGAAATTATTATTTTTATTTACTGTATGCTCTTTTAAAATGTGTTAAAGTGTTAGAATAGTCATTACCGCACACCTCAGTGGCGGCTGGTGCGGTATATATATTTTTGCTTGTTAAATATGAATATATTTTTTTGTATTCTGGTGACTGTTTATGAAAAGTCATTTTGAAATTACACATTTGTTTGGTTGATTCAATAAAAGGAGAAAATGTGAAATATCGTCTGATATCGTTATCGGGGTATTTCAAAAAATATATCGTGATATCATTTTTTGGTAATATCGCCCACCCCTACCCACACCCCACTGTATATAGGTGGATCTGCGGTGGAGGTGGTCTCCAGCTACAAGTACCTGGGTGTACACTTGAATGATAACCTCAGCTGGAGCAATAACACCACCAGCCTGATCAAGAAAGGTCATCAGAGACTCTACTTCCTCAGACGGCTGAGACGAGCTGGTCTGAGAAGCTCAGTCCTCACCTCGTTCTACAGGTGTGCAGTGGAGAGCGTCCTGTGCTCCAGCATCAACGTGTGGCATGGAGGCTGCACAGTTGCAGAGAGGAAAGCTCTACAGAGAGTGGTGAAGGCTGCACAGAAGTCTGTGGGAGTCAGTCTCCCCACCATCACAGACATTTACACCTCCAGATGCAGAAAAAGAGCCACCTGCATCATGAAAGACCTCACTCACCCAGCACACTCACTCTTTGCACCACTCCCCTCGGGACGGAGGTTGAGGAGCATCAAATGTAGAACCACTAGACTGAGGAACAGCTTCTACCCTGAGGCTGTCAGACTCATGAATAAATAAATAATAAGAATAAACACTGCAAAATGTCACATCATGTTGATACTGATCTGTTTCTTGTTGCTGCGTTCATCTGTGACTATCTGCGTTCATCTGTGACCATCTGCTCATGTTCGTGCTGCTGTTTATAATGATGTTTTTCTACTACATTAGGGCTTAGTGTATTACTAGCTGATGTCTCTCTTAGTTAATCCTAGATGTTATTATTGTTTTTCTCTTGCATTTGTTGTTGGATGTAACTGGGACCCTGTGTACATAATCTCGTTTTCAACACATGTACTACATGCGGTGCAAATGACAATAAATTCTCTCTGACTCTGACTCTGACTCTGATAAGACCCCAACACACACACCCCCACCCCCAGATGTGCTGTTGATGTGTGTTGTTGTAAAGTGCAATTTAAAAAAAAAAAAAAAGAAGAAGAAGGAGCAGAGGCTGGCATGATGCCAGTTTCCCCTCCACCCCAACTCTAATCCAAACCCTTTAAATGCATCATTGGAAGTGGACCCAGGCACAGGGCGCGAGAGTAATGTCATCCCGCCACCCATAGCCATAGTGCCCACCCCAAGTTCCTATATGTGAATGTCATGAGGATGTTATGAGTGAATGTCTAAGTTGTACAATAAAATTGAGTCCCAGGTGGCTATGGTCAACAGAATGTAAAATTGTTGCAGCACACCTGAGCCTCAAAAACCCTACATGAGTGGAATTTGAAAATGAAGAGGGTGGAGGTTTGTGTCAGCTCCCCCACTGACCCCAATAGCCCCCCCCCCCGTGTCCACCCAAGAAGTGAGGCCAGCGGTAACTCTTTCATGGATGAAGATGTTCACATCCTTGATAGAGGAACGATGGTTTGAGAGAGGAGTAAAGGAGGCCATCTTTGTCAAAAGAAAACGTCCATCATTAAACAGGGGTGGAGGCCTTCGTGTTCAACTGTCCCCCTCTTACAATGCTGTTATTGCTAGTATCACTCAGCCCAAATAGCAAGCGGCTATCAGGGTGCTAATGATCCATCGTCAGGCTGATGGTCCTTCTTGATCATTTGAGCAGCTGGTTTCGGCTGTCAGCATCAAACTGGTTGATCCACTGTGAGAGGGTGCTATTTATAATACTGAGCTGAATACAGCACCTCAGACTGAGGAAGTCTTTCAGACGAAAAACGAAACGTTTCTACTTTTTTTTTTTGCATGTCCAGAGGACCAGACTTAGATTTTTTTTAGATTTTTCTACCTGGATTATTGAGCATGCATCAGGATATTTTAGAGTCAACCTTCTTTAAAATGCCTGCCAGAACGAACAATCTTACTAATATGGATCTAAGTAATTCTAATGGATTCTAATGCATTCATTTAGTGTTTATCTTAGCATATATCTTAGCTCCTTATACGTTATGCGAACGACAATGAAGAAACTTGAACTTGAACTAATGTTTTTTTGTGGCAGTAGCTGACAATGATCGCCAACACAGTCTGAAGCCCCCAGTATAGCTCGGCGTACAGTACGCGTGTCCGTACGCGCGTACTGTATGCAGAGAGTTTAGCCCTATACCCCAACATACGTTCTTGCGTACATTCTCGTGTTTTTGCACCAAATTCTTGACGTCATTTGAGCAGCTGCAGCACAGCTCCAGACAAGGAGCGTTTACCTACGGGACAAATTGAGGTCGCTGATTGGTCATTTGCCGACACGCCTACTGAATTGATTGACAGGTCGGCGAAAACAAGGTGAGAGCATGCGGCCGCAGCGGTGTTCTGTGTTTATATGTTAATAAAAAGTTCTAAAAAAAAAAACGGGGAGCGCTGGTCCTGCAGCCCACACATCAAACCAGCACACCAGAAAACCTCCAGAACCTCCCGCAGCCACGCTGGACCTGAGTTTAATTCGCTCGTGACAAATTCGTTCATTTCTCATCATTTCAGTCTTTGGCTACGTTCACACTGCAGGTCTTAATGCTCAATTCCGATTTTTTTTTTTTTATCCGATCTTTTGGTGTGAACGTTCACACTACATTTTAAATGCGACCTGCATCAGACTCCAGTGTGAACGATCTACATTGCAGAAGCGACCCGCATGCGCAGAAGAAAACGTGTCTCAGAACGTGACGTGACACGCAGCACCCTGTGTTTGCGGAAGTAAACATGGACGCAACAGTTTTCAGTGTGTGTTCGGTAATTTTGAAGTTGTTGTCCAATCGGGGAAAGCTAAACATCCAAATGATTAAAGGCAAAAGAAAACTGAGAAGAAAGCAAGCAAAATTTTTAGTGATGGCGATTTTTGGAGCTGTGGCTGCTACCTCTGTTCAGAGGGGTGTGTGGATGTGGAGTAGGAGCCAAGAGTGGTGGGACTTTGACGTGATCGGTGATGCAAAAGTCAGATGTAAGTCACATGAGCGTTCACATTGCAGTCGCTTTGAAAACATCAAATATATATCCGATTTAAAACCACATACTGAAACGGCCTGGGTCGGATTTGAAAAAATTGGATTTGTCGCGTTCAGACTGTCATGAAAAAAATCGGATATGGGTCAGATGGGGCAAAAAGAAATTGGATTTGGGTCGGATTTGCCCGCAGTGTGAACGTAGCCATGGAGTCAACGGAGGAGGAAGCGATCACTTGCCTTTTGGCAAAAAAAAAACAAAAGAAAAGGCCAGATCAGGGATGAAGAAAGTGGAATTTAATACATTTGTGTTACATACAAAACAGTCCGGCGCCGGGCAGTTTATTGTGCGACAACGCGTTTGTGTACGCGGTCGTAAAATTTGAGCTTTGCGCGTACATGCCCCACGGGGGTACGCTTGTACCTCTGCGTATGTACGTGCGTACCTCTGCTTACGGACGTACGCAGAGCTATACTGGGGGCTTGAGCTTTAACAGATTGCATAAGATCTTGGTTTCTAATGTTGCCATCGACTAGTGTATTTGGAGTCAGCTCTGGCCATCTGTTAGCAACATTTCTCATGAACCACCCGACATATTTTATTACATTTTCAAGAATCAATCACTGGGTGTACATTTACTGTACTGAACTGAAGCCAATCCAATTCAAGATGAGCTTCAGCTAATTAACCTTGGCACATGTAAAAATGTCTGAAAATCAGCCAGCTTAACAGATATTGTGCCAACATTTGGTGTGGCAATAGCAGAGATCCAGTCACAACACATACTCTGAGCACAACATCACATTGTTTGTTATTTTCAAGGTGTTTGACCAAAATGGTGACAATCCCTAAAGGGTGACTGCTGTCAAAAACTCCAGTCATCATGCAACACACTCCTTTAAAGTTAAATCATCTTTTGTTTCTGACTTTCTCTAAAGTAACTGCAAATGTATATTTCTGCTCTGCATATGCTGCTAATCTGCCAAGTAAATATGTTCAGTAAAAAAAGCATGTTGAGTAGTCACACACCTTCAACTTTGTCTGCACAGCGCTCCTTGGCCCTCTCCCTCATCATCTTGGGGATAAGTACATCCTTCTCCACATGCCTCAGGTGAACTTCCTCTGAACAGGTGAGAAAAGGTGAAAAATTACCTGTCACTTTAATAAACACATGCAGCATGTCTGTTAACCACGAGACAAAATGGAGCTGCTGTGTTGGCAATGTATCCGAACAGAAACTAATAAAAAACAAATACGTTTAAAGTTAACCTCCTGTAGTCAACACACAAACATTTCTAATTTATGTGAGGAATTATTCACTGCACTCAACTCAAAATCTGGTCACAAGTTTACTTCTTTATTGGCTAGCGACTTGGCGTTAAAACATCGCTAACGTTTCGCTTATAAAATCACCTTAAACATATTAGAGATAGTTCATGTTTAATACCTGTGTTTTTAGTCTCCATTATCGTGCCGCGTCTCTAAACATTACAAACCTTAACCAAATGTGACCTAGCTAACGTCCAAGATACTTCCGCTGACGTAAGTGGGCGGGTAGCCTGTAAAAACTACAACTCCCAGAACTACACGCGCGAAATTTAACTGTTGCCGTGTCCGAACATCTAGTTTATTTTTATTTTTTTTGCCGCAATGTATGGGAACGTTTGTTACGTGGCTTACGTTTTTTCAGTTGTGTAATATATAAATAAAAATGCAAAAAATAGATGCCAGTATATTCAAATATGAATGTCTAATTTAATTTAGATAACTAGTGCAGCACAACACAAGATGTCAGGTAGGAAAAGATGCTAACTCAAATCAGTTTTTTTTTTTTCTTCAGACTTTTGCGTTATTGTAAAGAGTGAATTTGAGTATTGAATTAAGGAGCTGTTATTCTATAGCAGGCGTGTCAAGCTCACCTGGGGGCCAAACATTTTCAAAGGGCCAGTTTCAGAATCTACATAAACTCAAATCAGATACCCCAACATCTTTCCTTGGTCAGTTTCCTCAACAATCTTTTATTTGGTCTCATTTGATGTTCTCTTTCGACATCATAATCAAAGATTACTGAAAATTTTCAAGAGATAGAAGTATTTTACGTTTAACATCTTAAAGCTACTATATGTAACTTTTCTAACAATATATTTTTAACATATTTCTTCACTCTGTCACTAGATTGATGTTAGAGAGGTAATCTCTGAAAAAAACTAAAAAAAAATATTGTCCCCTTGCTTCTCCAGGTGGTAAATAAGCATTTCTAAAAAGAAAAAGTGACCCGCCATTTTCCATCCAATAAAAACAAAGTTTGTAACCAGCCAATAAAAACCGAGCTTGAATTTGAATCAGCCAATAAAAACAGAGCTTGAATTTGAATTTTAACAGACCACAAGGGGGCAGAGCCATATATGGCTCTGAGGGGGAGGGATCAGAATGCTTTGCTTGTTGAAATTTTTTCTAAGTGCTGATGTTCTACAGAAACTGCAGACTGAACCTTTAATGAG
>JBBPBX010037502.1:6363-30892 GCA_038048925.1 Garcialebias charrua | reverse complement strand
AACAACTTATACAATATGACACAAAAACGGTATC
Organism: Garcialebias charrua; assembly: GCA_038048925.1. Lineage (NCBI taxonomy): Eukaryota > Metazoa > Chordata > Actinopteri > Cyprinodontiformes > Rivulidae > Garcialebias > Garcialebias charrua. Next base: position 30,858 of record JBBPBX010037502.1, on the reverse strand, counting down.
TGTAGGCAGATTACTCACTGTATAGCTTCAACTAAGTGAGGGGCCCACTCACCAACCACACACAGACACCTGCCGGCTTATCTAACCCTAAAACGTTAAAGTTGCAGGCCTGAGCGACGCTTGGGAGCGGTGAGGCCCAAAACGTAATGGCCGCTTCACTCGTTGAGCAAATAAATAAACCAAACAGTACCTGGTTTAGTAGTTCACTACAGACCCTGGTCCCAGTTCAGGCGAAGAAGAAATCCAAACCAAGATGGTGATGCAATCAGCTGTCTGCAGGTCCAGGTTTAACTTCAATGAGCAATGTAATCCAGAGGAACTCTTCTGGCAGTCCATAAACACTCCAGTTCTGACCAATCTTCACCTCCAGGCCGGAATGATGAAGATGCAGTCTCCCCAGCAAGCTGAACAAGCTACACTAGGTTTACTGTGCAGCATTCACTGAACTAGTGAATGCTAAATGTTTAATGTTAAACTGCCTCAAAGTGCAAAAACACAGAACTGTAGGACAAACTTCAAGCTGAAATTGTCCCTTGTAGTCCCAAAACCGTCAAACAGGTCTCCACTGACAATCACTGTGTTAGCAACCAGGAAACTTATTTAATTACTCCAAGCTGGAGCACACCTGTTGCCTCTGGTGTGCTTGGCTTCATCAAGCTCAAATCCTGACTGCTCACACTTCCTTTTGGCTTTTCACAATAAAGCAGAAATAAAATACAAGCAACAAAATGTTATGCTTTCTTGCTTTTAACTTACACTTGTGTATTTTAGACAGTGTTAAAGCATATTACAACATAAATAAATGAAATACAATTGTAGATATATTTACAACATATTTAACTTAGGAGTTTTTAGACCTAAATGATTGTCTGGGTTACACTCTCCCCCTTCTAAATGTCCAATGTCCTCATTGGTCAAACCAGTACATCTATGACAAGGTTCAAGTTTTACCAATGTGTATGGTAACACCTCTATGCACTATAGTAAGTGGTTGATCTCTAGATTTGCCTGGTCGATCATAAGTAAGTTTGATAACAGGTTTAACTGTACGTCTGGGTCTAGATGTTGTTTGTGCCGGTACTTCATTGAATGGACTTGGTTGTCGTACATCTTCTTCACTTGTGGCAAGTTCAGGCTCCGAGTCTGATTCAGAGGTACCAACTTGCTCACGGTCCTCTTCAACAGGATGTTCTCCTTCTGAGACATCGTCATTCACGCTCATGTCTCTGTCAATTTGTTCAGCTATGTCATGACTGCTTTCATTCCTCTCCTTGAGTATCTGTTCAAGGTATGTTCTGTAGGATCTTTGCGGTCTTGCATACTGAAACTCGGAAGACTCAGATGACAGTTCACTTTCCATTTCTGCTGAATGGTCTACAGGGATATGCTTGTTGCGAAGATTTCTTTGTGTAGGAGGCTTTTCCACTACATCTGGCATAGGGAACCTCACAAGATCTCCAACTGGTAAGAGATTATCTCTGTGCAGTGTTTTCACTTTTCCACTGCCATCTTGGAGTTTCAACTTGTACACTGGTAAGTTTGGCAGTTGCTCAAGTATGACATAGGGATTGTTATTCCAACGATTTTCAAGTTTGTGTTTTCCTTTCAAACCAAGGTTCTTTATCAAGACTCTGTCTCCTGGTTGAAGGTTCTGGAATCCCAATCTTTTGTCATAGGCTTTCTTGTTACGAAGGTGAGTCTTGTTTGAGACATCGATAGCCATTTTATAAGCCTTTTGCAGGTCTTCTTTCAGCTGTGTAACATAAGCTGAATGCTGGGTTACTCCTTTGTCGTCAGGGCAGGTACCAAAGCATAGATCAACAGGGAGTCTGGCTTCTCGCCCAAACATAAGGAAATATGGAGAGTAACCAGTGGAGTCGCATCTGGTACTGTTGTAAGCATGTACAAGAGGGACAACATGCTGGCTCCATTGACGTTTCTTTTCTTGATTCAAGGTACCTAACATTGACAGTAGGGTTCTATTAAACCGTTCTGGTTGAGGGTCACCCTGGGGATGATATGGTGTTGTCCGGGATTTCCGGATCCCCAACATTTGTAGAAGTTCTTTAATGAGTCTGGACTCAAAGTCTCTGCCTTGATCCGAATGAATGCGTGAAGGCAAGCCGTAGTGAATAAAAAACTTTTCCACAAGAGTTTTGGCAACTGTAAGGGCTGTTTGATTTCTAGTAGGAAAAGCTTGGGCATACCTCGTAAAGTGGTCTGTTACTACAAGCACATTGCTTATTCCCTTTGAGTCGGGTTCCATAGAAAGGAAATCTATGCAGACAAGATCCATGGGGCCTGTACTCACAATCTGGTGTAGGGGTGCAGCTCTTTGACATGGTGTTTTCCTTAGAATGCACTTTCCACAGTTTTTGATGTACTGCTCCACGTGCATGGCCATTCTAGGCCAGAAGAACCTACTCCTGAGCATGTCGGTTGTTCTCTCCACTCCTAGGTGGCCAAGGTCATCATGCATTGACTTAAGCACGACTGTCCTGAACTCGGTTGGCAGTACTAGTTGGTTTGTTTTTGTTCCTGTATGACTAGTACTCACACGGTGTAGCAGTCCATCTTTCATGATTAGCTTTGCAATGTCTCTTTTCAAGGCTTTCATCTCAGGATTAGACTTCACATCTTCTGGCCATTTGCCAGAGTTCATGGCCTGCATGGTAGTCTTTATTACTGGGTCTTGACTTTGTGCTGTGATCAGCTCTTTTCGTGACATTTGACTTAAGGTGTTGAGCTCCATGCGTGTTGGGTAAGCATACACTTCAGGTATGCAAGCAGGAGAAGCTCCAAGTTGTTCAATGTATGTGGGTGAGTCTTTAAAAGAGTCCAAAGCCCCAACACGCTGGCAGATTGACTTAACACCAGAGTGTGAAATACTTTGCCACTCTGCATCATCTCTAAGTTCTATCCTGGATAACAGATCTGCATCTATATTGTTTCGTCCAGGCCTGTAGATTATATCAAAGTCGTACACAGACAGATCCGACAACCACCGATGTCCTGTTGCGTTGAGTTTAGCAGTGGTGAGGACATACGTAAGTGGGTTGTTGTCGGTGCGTACTGTGAAACGGGCTCCATATAAATAATCATGGAACTTTTCAACTATTGCCCACTTTAAGGATAGGAACTCCAATTGATGAATGGGATAGTTCCTTTCTGAGGGGCTTAGTTTGCGACTGGCGAACGCCACTGGTCTCAGCCCTTCTGGGTACTCTTGATAAAGGACAGCTCCAAGTCCACTTAGGCTTGCGTCAACATGCAACACGTATGGCTTGTTTGGGTCAGCAAAAGCCAATACTGGAGCGTTTGTGAGACAATATTTGATCTGTTCAAAAGCCTCAGTGCATGACTCATCCCATCTGTCTCCAAATGGTTCCCTCTCATCCAAGTAGGCATTTTTCTCTTTCTTTTTAGGACTTTTCCCTCGTTGTGTGGGGGCGTACCCCTTGGTAAGGTCTGTCAGAGGGCGAACTATTGACGAGTAGCTTTTGATAAATCGTCTATAGTATCCACAAAAACCTAAGAAGGATCGAAGGGTCTTTAGGTTGTGGGGTCTTGGCCAGTTGGTAACGGCTTCAATCTTTGTTGGGTCAGTAGCAATACCATCAGCTGAAACAAGGTGGCCAACATACTTGACTTTTGTCTGGCAGAACTGACATTTCTCAAGTGAAATCTTTAGGCCTACTTCCTGAAGTCGGTCAAGAGCTTTTAGCAACCTTTCCTCGTGTTCCTCTAAAGTTCGACCAAACACGATCAAATCATCCAAATACACAAGGACTTGCAGGAGGTTCATGTCACCGACGGCTTTCTCCATCAAGCGTTGGAATGTTGCAGGTGCTCCAGTGATTCCTTGTGGCATCCTTTCAAACTGGTAGAAGCCCAATGGACAGATAAAGGCAGTTTTTTCCTTGTCCTCCTCTTTCATGGCGATCTGATAGTACCCACTTCTCAGATCCAGAACAGAAAACCACTTGCTTCCTGAGAGGCAATCAAGTGCTTCATCAATGCGTGGCATGGTGTATTGGTCAGGTATGGTACGGCTATTCAGTGTACGGTAGTCTATACACATCCTAACATCTCCGTTCTTTTTTCTGACGACCACTATTGGAGATGCGTAAGGGCTTCTAGACTCTTTGATAATACCCGTTGCCAACAGCTTCTGAATGTGACGACGCACATCATCGATATCTGCAGGGGTAATGCGCCGGGAGCGTTCACGGAATGGTTTTGGATCAGACAGCCGAATGTTGTGCTCGACTCCCTTGGCTAATCCTACATCAAGTTCATCTAAGGAGAAGACTGCTGCTCTTTTGGCTAACTTGTGGCACAGTCTTGTCTTCCATTTTTCTGGGACTGGCGATTCTCCAAAGTTGATTTGACTGGTGTCAAAATATTTAGACTTGGAGTGGTGACTGGGCATGGTTGTAACAACGTCAGCAACAAAGATTCGCCCAATAATAGTGTCGACAGGTAAGTTTGCACTCTTTTTTGACTCATTTTGAATCATGATTGTACATTGATTGTTTGCAGTTGCACTGCTTGGTATTACCATTGGCTGGAGTAATACTTCTGCAGGCAGTGGACTGGTCACTGCAGCTTCTGCCATCAGGATTTCATTAGGAAGTGGCTGGTCCAGCATGATGGTACAGGTGGCTTTAACACTGCCACCGGGAGGTATGGTCAGAGATCCAGGGCCTTGCCATTTTACAAAGCCTACTCCATCGTCCTCTTCTGGTACTGATAGGAGAGTGCTTGTCTCTGTACTGGAACATGAGCTCTGAATGTCAAAAGTATGGACTGGGATACCTGGGGTGTCTCTACACAGCTGAGCCAAGCGTTTAGAAAGACTGGCTTTGGCATTGGTACCCACAATTACAGGTGTTTGGTCAGGACCTGGTGGATCGGGACAAATCAGGGCTAGAACAGACATGATTGTTGGGGCCCCAGCCACCTTCTTTGGGAACTCCATATCCACAACCACATAGCCTAGGTATGGGTAGCTAGAGTCACTTAGTCCCCATATGTCAAGCTTATTCACTGAATGGATGGGTGTATTTGACAGGTACTTTCTGTACCAGGACTCAAAAATTATGCTAACACGGGAACCACTGTCCAAAAGTGCATCACATAAATGCCCATTCACTTTCAATGGCTCAACTGAGAGTGGACCTATCAGGCCTTCAGGTATGCCTATAGGTTCAATCAAATCTACAGCACTTTTTCTCACTGTGCAGTCAGGATCAGTAAGGGGTGTGGCTGCAGCATTGGGCTGTGGGCTATTGGTCTTGGCTTTCTTGAGGGCATGGAGCAGTCTCTGAATAACTTTGCGTTGGTTTTCAGGTCTGTTGCATTTTCCTACCATATGACCATTTTCACCACAACGGTAGCAAAAGCGTTCTTCGCTCTCTGTTGGGGACCTAGCTGGTGGACTAACCACCCTTGCAACCTGTGGAGCTGCATGTTGGCGTTGTTGAGTTTTTGAGTTCACTTTTTGCTGTAAGTGCTTGACTTGTTTTTTTAATGCTGTTACTTCAGGATTAAAGCTTGTTGCTGTATCAGTGTTAGCTGAATGTTGTTCAGTAACTTGCACTTTAGGGCGAGGTTGAGTGGTAAGGGCTGCAAACATCGCCTTGACTTCCTTTATTTCTGCTTGCAAATTTTGTATTTCTGACTGTTTGTTCTCTGCTTGGACTTTGGTGTGGATGGTATGGACTGACTGATTGAGCTTTACCTTAGAAGATTCATACTCCTCCTCTGTTCTGATTTCTTTTAACAGCTCCAGGAAGGTAGGGGGTTGAGTTCTCCTTTCTCTTAATCTGAGTTGCAACAACATTAGGTCAGCATTTATGGCCCCTTTAAGTAGCTGATCGACTCTAGCTGTGTCCATTTTGCTGGCTGGCAAGCCACCTCGTTGTACGACTTTAGTCAATGCACGCTCAAGCCTCCTGAGGAAGTCCGACAGCTTTTCACCAAGTTGTTGCTGTAAAAGCCTGAAAGAGAAATACAGGTCTTCACCAGACTCTGCTAATCCAAAAGCACTTTCAAGAGCCTCCAAGCACTTTAATGGAGTGGCATCAGGATCTGTTAGGCGTATTGCTTTAATTACTTCCAGAGCTGGTCCTTTTAAACTCTCCATTATCCTCCTCCTTTTGTCTTTATCAGAACCTTCAGTTTCCTCAACCATCAGGTAAGCTTGCTCTAGCCAATGGTCAAACTGTTCTTCTCCAGCTGGAGTGGGTACAGTACCTGAAAAGACACGCAGGCGTCGAAACCCTCCACTCTCTGCAGCAGGTTTGTTTACTTTGTCTATTAAATCAGCAACAGCACGAACAAGTGACATTTCAGGAGATGGAGCAGGTTGTGGCTCAGTGAACAGAGCTTGTACATCATTCAGTGTTTTTCCCTCTGCCTGTAAGAGTGCGTTCAGTTTAACATCAAAGTCATCCTGAGGACTTGGCTTCCTAAAGGCAGTAATAATTGGCCAGGCTGCCAATCCTGTTAGTGCCATCACTTCCGGTGGAACATTTTCTATCGTCACTTTCTCTCGACATTCACAAAGTACGAGCACCTCATTGTCTGTGTCATGACAAATCCGTCCTCTTACTCGTACTCGACCCAGACACTTAATAGTTTGCATTGTCTCTTCAATAACTGCTATTTCAGTGTTTTCAGGTACCACTGTCAAAAGGGTATGACTCTCATCAAGTCCTTCTCCACGACACCACTTCTTCAGCTTGTTAATTAGTGTGTTTGCCATGTTTTATGTGTGTAAATGTGAATGTAGAAATGTAAAGAGCAGCTAATAGAGTAAAACTGAACAGGTTTAGAAAAGCTAAGCTAAATGTTCAGTATCCCAGCAGTGCCTCCATTTATGTAGCCCACCTTTACCCTCTGTCTGTAGGTAAGGGCCTCCTAGATTCTTACATTTAGCTTTAGACTTTAACTACTCTTAATTGCTGAACTTTTAATACACACTGTGGTCATCTCACACACACTCTGTTTAAATAACCAAACCATAAGTAAAATATAAACTCAATTTACTGAACATGTTTTAAACATTGAACAACTTATACAATATGACACAAAAACGGTATCTGTAGGCAGATTACTCACTGTATAGCTTCAACTAAGTGAGGGGCCCACTCACCAACCACACACAGACACCTGCCGGCTTATCTAACCCTAAAACGTTAAAGTTGCAGGCCTGAGCGACGCTTGGGAGCGGTGAGGCCCAAAACGTAATGGCCGCTTCACTCGTTGAGCAAATAAATAAACCAAACAGTACCTGGTTTAGTAGTTCACTACAGACCCTGGTCCCAGTTCAGGCGAAGAAGAAATCCAAACCAAGATGGGGATGCAATCAGCTGTCTGCAGGTCCAGGTTTAACTTCAATGAGCAATGTAATCCAGAGGAACTCTTCTGGCAGTCCATAAACACTCCAGTTCTGACCAATCTTCACCTCCAGGCCGGAATGATGAAGATGCAGTCTCCCCAGCAAGCTGAACAAGCTACACTAGGTTTACTGTGCAGCATTCACTGAGCTAGTGAATGCTAAATGTTTGATGTTAAACTGCCTCAAAGTGCAAAAACACAGAACTGTAGGACAAACTTCAAGCTGAAATTGTCCCTTGTAGTCCCAAAACCGTCAAACAGGTCTCCACTGACAATCACTGTGTTAGCAACCAGGAAACTTATTTAATTACTCCAAGCTGGAGCACACCTGTTGCCTCTGGTGTGCTTGGCTTCATCAAGCTCAAATCCTGACTGCTCACACTTCCTTTTGGCTTTTCACAATAAAGCAGAAATAAAATACAAGCAACAAAATGTTATGCTTTCTTGCTTTTAACTTACACTTGTGTATTTTAGACAGTGTTAAAGCATATTACAACATAAATAAATGAAATACAATTGTAGATATATTTACAACATATTTAACTTAGGAGTTTTTAGACCTAAATTGATTGTCTGGGTTACATATTTATTCTTTTATTTATTATTATTTAGGATATATACTTCTACTTTGATTTATATATTTATTATTTTATGTCGGATATATATTTATTCTTTTATTTATTATTATGTAAGTTTGGTCCTCCATATCTCTCTGCTCTTTGAATTGAGAAAGCTCCTCGGATGGGAAGCGAAACGTTTTCTGTTACAAATAAAGTCCAGTTGTTTTTGTATTGAATGCCTTTTTTTGATTTTATCATGTCCTGGATGACTGAGAATCTTCACCAGCATCATTATGTGTTAGTTTGTGTTCATCATGTGTTAGTTTGTGTTCATCATGTGTTAGTTTGTGTTAATCCATTCAGTAGAGCAGGTCTATTCAACTAAAGAGTTCAGGGGTCACAGTTACTGAAAGCCAGCAGCTCAGGGGCCAGACATCCAGCAGTTACTGTCATGAAGTTTGTTTTACAGTTTAAAATCTACATTCATTTAAAAATGAACCCACTGGTGGGCCTGATGCCAGTTGAACAGTCCTGCAGTAGAGGAACTGGGAGGTAGTGGTCATGAAGACCTGCAGGGTTCACTCTGTGTGAGATGAACAGGAAGATAAAGTCTGTGAAACACCACCTGGAGGGTGGATCTTCATCTACATGAGCTGAACATCATCAGTATGGATTGGACTTTGATATTAAATATAATGCAATAAAAAGTATCATCATGATTATCATGAGCAAAGAGGACACTAAATTATCTTTCCCTGACTTCACACTGTCTGGCAACATCCTCCAAGTCAGTGAGGAGGTGAAATACTAGGCGCCAGACCGCTAGCGAGCGCTAAAGCGCTAATCCCCAACTTTTATAATTCATAAGCGGATTTGTGCTATTTTTATTTAAAATGCAGTACCGCTAATAACTAATTATCTATCAGTAAAAACGAAAAAACTTATTTACGAGCTCTTAAATCAACCGGACGACTGCTAACAGACCATATCCTGTCAGCGCCGGATGTGGTCCATGACAAAAAAGCGTCCCCCTCAGTCTCTTGGCTAGAGAGAGCGCAGTTAGCAGCCAGTGTGTTACTCTGCAGCCTTATTGCTTGTTTTCGAAGAGTCAGACAAAGAGTTTTTAAGATGGAGGGTGAACTTATGGATGTTTCTCAGCGGCCTACGCGACGCGTCTGGATTAAAAAAAGTAGTTCGCCATTAGCACTGTTCAAAATGGCGTCCGCGACAGCCATAAAAGCTAAGGACTTCCCAAGAAAACACGGTAAAAACAATTATTTCTTTGCTGAGAAAAAATATATTTCATAGCTGACGTTATAGCACAAGTTTTTCTGAGCTTGAGAGTTTCACGAAATGGTCAAATCTGCTGGATTTAAAAAAGTAGTTCGCCATTAGCACGTTAGCTTATTAGCATTAGCGTCCGCTAGCGTTGCTAATACATAAGCGCTTTTGAAATTGCGGATCTAAATAAATTAATAAGTGCTTTAGAAATAGCGGAACTAATTTTTGGATTAGCGTTGCCCAGCACTGAACTTGGGATATTACATAACTGCTGACCTGTCTGATGACAGGGACATTTACAGGCAGCGTTGTATGCAATATGTACAAGCTAATATGCTTCTTCGGAGATTCTCTATGTGCTCAGTGTCTGTAAAAACTGCACTCTTTAAAGCATATTGTACCCCAATGTATACTGCACATCTGTGGCAGCATTACAGAAAGAGCAGTATGCATAAACTACAGGTAGCATACAATGATGGCATGAGGATGCTGCTTAAGGTGCCGCGATGGAGTAGTGCAGTCAGATGTTTGCAAATGCCAATGTACCAACTTGTGCAGCTGTGCTTTGTAACCTTATGTACAGATGTTATGTGTAGACTAACAAACTCTGCAAATAACATCATCTATACTCTGACCAACCCCGTACAGAGCTCGGTTAGGTTCTATTCAAGTCTGTGGAATCACTGGCGCCTTAAAGGGGACCAATTATAGGTCCTATACATTTTTATGGTACGTCTGTGGGCTATCCAGACCATGTTCATTCAATTTAATACACAAAATAATTCTTAGATAATAAAATTTCCCCTTTCTAGTTCTGTCTGCTCTGCCTTCCGTTCTGAACAAGCTGTTTATGATAATGAGGTCTGAAGGCCACACCCTTCAAAAATCTGTTTACATTAACTCCGCCCTCCAAAGGGTTTACGTTAGCATTTCATGCACTTTAGAAATGGCTAGTGCTAGCTTAAGCTCCGTCGTACAGCCGTATATATGGGACCCCGAGTCAAGCTAATCATAAACAATAAGCCTGCACTAAATCGTGTTCAAGCCGTGAAGACAAATTCTCAGTTAGCACAGGCTGTAGCTAAACAATCGAGGTACATAAGAACACGTCTTCATACTGAATGCTAATAAATAATTTAAAAGACATCAGTCTGTACACTAGCGTCATCTGCAGAACTTTGACGAATAGATGGAACAGCACCTTCCTTAAGCAGAAGTTTTTGTGCAAATCCGGCCTGGTACTGTTGGTATTTGAGAAATGAGTCTGTTGTGAAATGAGCTGCGCAAACTACAACTTTGTTCGGTAATGTCGCCGGGACATTGCCATTAAAAATAAAATTAAGCCACGCATCTCTGTTCTCTGAGACTGGAAGAGTGTGCATCGTCACATGTTGTGTAATGTAGCCAACAACGAAACATCGAACTCTAGGAGCCATTGTGCTGAGATGAACTCAGGAAAAACAACGTGACGTCTTTTATACTGAAGTGGGTGGAGCCTCACCAGGGGTTGCTAGGTGAGGGGCTGGACTCAGGTTGGGGTGGGTTGTCCTACGGCTTGTGACATCACAAGCGCCAGGATTTGGAAATCTAGACATTAATATCCCTGAAAAATAAATATACTTAGAGTAAATACTGTAAACCACTGGGTGCCATTTTTTGGTCCTAGGACTGTTTTTTTAAGAAGTACATAACCAAAGTTGAGTTTTAAAAAAATTTAAAAAGTGAATTTTGCATATTAGGTCCCCTTTAAATTATTTGGCAATGGATGAACATTCCATTTTTACTGTGTCTTGTTGATGTTATCTTTTTTATCTTTTTTTATTTTTGGTGGTTGTTGTTTTGTTACTATGGACCATATGCGTCTGAAATAAAGTTTTGATTGATTGATTGATCTCAGTAGCTGTAAGCTGCCACACCTGCAGCTGATACGTGTACTAGTTATTATCATTTTATTTACAGCTTTCACTCAGGTGCTCTCTATAGTCTGAAAAGAATGGCAGTCGACTTGTTTTGATATTGTAGGCCTCAAAATAAAGATGTCAGTATTTCAGACATGATTTAATTTTTTTTTTTATAAAAGGTTCGTTTGGTCTGGTGTCATGAACAACCAGCTCTCTTGTTTTTGTTGGAAGTGATCGTCTCTTTACTATCTTTAAAAACTGATAGTTTCAGCCCAGGTCTTACAGAAACGTACAACAACGGAGCCAACAAGGCGTGTCCAGCGCTGCAGGAGTTAAACCACTTCTCTTTAAATCCACACGTTTGACTCGCTTTGCTTCAGTTTTCATTAAAGGTAGTCCCCGGGTTACGACGGTCTCGAGTTACGACGTTTCGCGGTTACGAAGGCCCTCACATTGAAAAGCATTGTTTCATGTTACGGGGTTTATGCGCCTTTACACCAGAAAATACTGAAACGAAACTTACAGAGGGGAGGGAGGGGGAGGGGGAGCTTGACGCGGGCTCAGTGGAAACTTACAGGAGAGACCGGAGCAGAGGAGGTCAGGAGGGGCTAATATGCTAACTCTGGACCGCGCGTGGAAATACAGAGACCTCATTTTTTGGAGCGGATGTTTACGAGGCAGAGGCTACAGCTGAGCAATGAGCTAACATGCTAACAGACGTTGCTGTAAACGCTGTGGACCGCGTGAAGCTGCAGGAGCTCGGAGGTGCATGAGCTAACATGCTAACAGACGGAGGAAGAATTCACCAGCTCCCAGTAAGAAATTAACAACTTTTTTCCTTCATTATGGCTCCAAATGTACTGTATGTGTTTTTTGATAATTATGTAGGGTACTGTGTTAGGATAGGCGAAGTGCTTGGTAACTGTACAGTACCGTACATGTACGTGTATATGGGGCGGCCAGTGTGTATGTGTTTTTTCATAATTATGTAGGGTACTGTGTTAGGATAGGCGAAGTGCTTGGTAACTGTACAGTACCGTACATGTACGTGTATATGGGGCGGCCAGTGTGTATGTGTTTTCTGACTTACGACGATTTTCGTGTTACGAACGCGCGTAGGAACGGAACTCCGTCGTAAGTCGGGGACCACCTGTATTTTGGTGCAGCCGTCACCTTCAGCTGGAACCTGAAGGTGACGGCTGCAGACGATCAGCTCGTGTGAGGAGAAGAACTGGACCCGACTTGTGTGACCCGTGACATGAAACAGGTAAAAGCAGACAGGTGACAGGTACGCCAATATCGCTAACGCCGGTGCTCTCACCTTGGGGAGTCTGGTGAGGGGTGGGGGGACGGGAAACCCCAGACCTGGGCCGGTCTGCTGGACTCTGGGCGGAGCCAGGCTGGGGGCGGTGGTGGAGAGGAAGCCGGCTCGGTTCTGGTGCTGCTGGGCCACGCTGTTGGAGAGGCAGGAGTTTGTGACGAGGGAGCTCAGCGAGTCGTACTGCTCGCTCGACGACGGCCACTTCCCCTTGAGGATGGCGTGGCAGATGCTGTCCAGGCGGTTGATGATCACTCGGTCCTGAAGAGGGGGAGCAGAACGGGTTAAAGGAGAACCTGAACACGTTAAGAAGGAAGCGGGTCAGCGAGCGGTACCTTGGGCCACTCGGAGAAGGAGTAGAGAGCTTTCTCCTGCAGCAGCTGGGCGATGGTCAGCTCTCTGCTCTCCTGGAGGCCGTCGAGAACCTCACACACGGAAACTGGAGCTGCGAACCTGCCGGGGTGTCCCTCCACCGGGGGCGCTGCAGGAGACAAAGACGTCGAATCAGGGACTTCACCTCAAGCGCTTTCATCTCCAGTCGTAGGACGTTCTCACCTGGAGGACTCGGCTTCTCCTCCTTCACTCGGTCTCTCGGCGCCAGAGCTCCTGACGAGTCCGCCTGCTCCAGCTTCGGGGTCACGACCGTGCTGTCCGCCTCCAACATCTCCTGCTTCATCTCAACTTTGACCTCAGCTAACTCGAGGCCTCCCAGCTTGACCTCCGGTTTGACCTCGGAGCTGTCCGGGTACGTCGTGAAGCCCAGAACCTCGGACTTGGCTTCAGGTAACGATGGAAACCTCAAACCTTCAGGCTTGGACTCGGTCTTCAACCCGACTGAGCAGGTGGGAAACCGAAGCTCCGGTGGTTTGACTTCAGCCGTAGCGTCTGAACAAGCTTCAAACCGGAGAGTTCCTGGTTTGGTGCTGAAGTTCTCGGACTTCATGGGAAGAGTGAGATCTTCGGGTTTCACCTCCAGGGTCAGAGCAGCTTTGGTCTCGAGACCTTCACATTTAACCGGGTAGGAAAGGAAAGCCGAGCGTTGGGCCTCGTCAGCAGGTTCTGGTTTGGTTTCCTCGACCTTCACCGGTACCAGCAGTGGTTCTGGTGTCTTCTCACCACCGTTTGGTTGGACAGAGAACTTGAGATTCAACGGCTCTGAGTCGATCTCTGAATCTGTTTCAACTTCGTTTGGATGAAGCAGATGGTCTTTGTGGTCTCCATCAGCTCCACCCTCACAACCTTCTGCTGAGTTCAGGTTCTGGTTCGTGGAGACTTTGGACCTGGTTCTGTCCCTGGCTCTGGTGGGTTCAGAGCTCTTTGAGCGCTCCAGGACAGAAGAACAGGACGACTCTGCAAAGTCTGAATAAATGTTCTCCAGCTTCTCCTCCATCTCTTCAGCAGCTCGTTCCATCGGAGCGTCGATCCGATCCAAACGGGCTTCAGAGACCTCGTCAACCGGGTCTGCACAAGGTTCTCCAGAACTCTGCGGACTCACCTTCCTCTGAGCGAACTCTCCTGTTTCATTGCTCATGAACACGTCGGTGTCCAGAGTGTTCCCCGCAGAAGGTTCTGTCTGATACAGGCTCAGCCCGTGGACCTCCTCTGGTGGATCCTCCTCTGGTGGATCCTCCTCTGGTGGATCCTCCTCTGGTGGATCCTCCTCTGGTGGATCCTCCTCTGGTGGATCCTCCTCTGGTGGATCCTCCTGGTCCTCAAAGTTCTCCTGGAGGTCCAGTCCTCCATCGTCCGCCTCTTCAGCGGAGAGACGACCTGCACCTTGAAGAAAACACAACGAGCGTGAGTCTCAAACCAGACGTCTACAGAACGAGTGGGGTCAAAGGTCAGCCTGGACGCACCGTCCTGCAGGTTCTGTTCGTCGTCTTCAACGTGCTGCTCGCCGCTCTCCTCCTCCTCCTCTTCGAACTCGAACGCCGCGTCCCGCTCCTCTCCCTCCTCCACGGGATCGGCGAGGCTGTCGGAGACGGAGGGTCCGAGCCCGTCCTGCGGCTCGTGGGGGATGAGGTGGAGGGGAGGAGGGGGGACGTAGGGGGGAGGCGGGCTCGCCGACAGGTCCAGATGGTCGGCGCCTGCCTCTTCGTTCACTCCGATGTCCTGAAGAATCAGAACCAGTCAGAATTATTCATGTTTACACATTTAAACAGAGACTCGGGTCAGAACCGACCTTGAAGAGCAGGTAACTGGACGACAGGGGTTCTACAGAGTCTCCACTGGACGGATGGGACGGGGAGGACGAAGGTGGGAGGCCCAAACACTCCTCCAGAGTCCCTCCTTCCTCCCCCACTCCGTCTCCTCCCTGGGCCTCCTCGTCGTCCTCCTCCAGAAAGCCCGTCTCCAGCGCAGAGGGACCCAGGATCGGGTCCGACTCGTTGAACATGTGGTCCGCTGGACTGGTGTGCTCGGTGCTGTCCCAGGGAGCCTGCAGGTACCGGGTCGGTTCAGTAGAATATACAAACTAACTGGAGAACTAATAAAGCTGCGGTCAGCGGCTCTTTAGGATCACCATGGTAACCACAACTGTGTCTTACTCCCTGACGTGCTCTTATGAAGACAGGCAGACAGAAACAAGTCGTGCTGAAGGAGACGCGACAAAAAACATTTCCAGCTCGGGGTGGAAGTCGATGATTTTAGAAACAGACGAGTTTTTATAAAAGCGCTTCGGCAACAGCTGCTGTTCTAAATGTGCTTTATAAATAAAGTTCACTACAAACTGTAGCCTGGCCCTCGCCTTCCTGCACAGCTCCGCTCAATTCTCATTTCCCTTCACTGCACAGTCTGGGACTTGTCCCATAGACAACGATATCTCCGGTAGGTTTTGACCGGACCAATCAGAGAACAGAAGGCGGAGTTTTGAACGACGTCGACTGACGTCGTCATTCAAAATGGCTGCCGCCACGAAGGAATTTTCAATAAAACAAGGTAAAAAACTATTATTTCTCTGCTGAGAAAAAATATATTTCATAGCTGACGTTATATCAGAAGTGTTCCTGAGCAATCAGAGAGCAGAAGGCGGAGTTTTGAACGATGTCGACTGACGTCGTCATTCAAAATGGCTGCCGCCACGAACGAATTTTCATCAAAACAAGGTAAAAAACTATTATTTCTCTGCTGAGAAAAAATATATTTCATAGCTGACGTTATATCAGAAGTGTTCCTGAGCTTAACAGTTCCTAAATCAATTCACGAAATGGTCAAATCTGCTGGATATTAAATAGTTTCGGTTTGATATTTTCCAAACAGCCTCGGGTGCGCTACGAAAATAAATGATAAAAAATCGAATTTTATCTCAAATGTTTCATCTAGGCCAACAGTCAGTAAATTAAAGACATATAATTACACACTGGTGGCAGAAAAAATATCCACCGAGTGGTTTCTGAGCAATTTATCTGATAGCCTGGACCTCGCCAGGCTAAACTAACAAAACTCTGCCTCCTGTTCTCTGATTGGTCCATTCAAAAATCTCCAGGAGAAATCGTTGTCTATGGCAGAGATGCCAGACCCTAGTCCAAAGCGAAGTGAAGGACAAGGGTCTGGTTTAAACCAGGCTATACAAACTGCAGAGGAACGATAAAGTTTGGGGAAATTAAAAAAGTTTGGAGACGTTTAGGAGCGTTTAGACAGCTCAGAGTAGGGATGCACGACATTATCGTTAAAGTTAAACATCGGCCATTCCATTAAAATAATCACCGATATAAAAGACGCTGTTTTTGTACGACAACCCAGTGACAAGGACGCCTGCAGCGCCACAACGTGATGACATCACGCGCACCTACCTGATCTGATCAGGGCGGAGAGGAAAGTTCAAAATGTCGGCGGTGTGAAAGTTTTGTTGGATTCTGAAGATTTATGGACTACGCTGAGCTTCGCTACATCGTCCGCAGTCAGAGCTATTTACCCAACGTAGCCTCACCCGAGTTACAACCGTCACTTCCGATGTCGTTGAGAAGCTAACAGCTGACAGCACTCGGGCGAGTTTTACCTCAGATATTAGGACGTCGTGTTAGCCCCGTTAGCATGATTAGTCTCGCAGCACAATGGATAGACAAAACTTAAAAAGTCTGTCCTTCATGCACAGGAGTGCAGAGGATCTCACACTGCAGCTGGAACAAGCCTCCACAGGTGAGACAGCATCACAGGTGACTAATGCTAATAAATAACATTTAACACATTTCACTTAATATACGGTAAGTCAAACTGCTATGCATATCATATCATCTTCTAATATTCTGTTTTGCCAATTGAAATTACTTAAGTTTTATGATTTGGTAGACTATAATTAGGGGTGGGCGATATGGCTCAAAAATTAAATCGTGATATTTCAGAGCATTATCATGATAACGATAAATTTCGTGATATAACAACAAAAAAAAATCAAATTTGTTTATTTGAAAAAATTAACTTGACAAAATTAACTTAACATGTTGCTTTACAGTATTATATAAAATTTAAAAAAAAACAACAAGGGGTAATTTTATTGAAATTACTTTATTAAAGGTATTGTGACATGATGTTGGAAATTTGCATATTTGTCACAACATATATATATCTTATATCATTCAGCTCTGTTCGTTTTTGCAAAATAAATTATAAATATATTAAAATTTTATTCCAATTTATGGTAATTTCTTCTCTGGGACACGCCCCTAGAAATCCGTTAATTTATGCAAAACTTCATGTGACGTACACGTGGGCACTGGGCATAAGGCGGAGCCTGCCTTGCCCGTTTGTTTGGTGTGTTAACTGCTTTCCATACAGATTCATTTCCTGAAAGATCGCCTCTTTTTTTTTTTGGTGTAACTTGAAAAATGCCGTCACGTTGTAGCGCATTTGGGTGTTCTAATATCAGCAGTGAACAAGTGAGCCTTCACAAATTCCCAAAAGATGAGAAACTTTGCCTAGAATGGAAGTACAGAGAACTTGTGACCGATGGGTTCCTACTGAGAGTCCTATGTCTGCAGCGACCATCTTACTGCCTATCAGGTAACATCTGTTGTTTGTTTTTATTTGGGGAGAGTCTATTAATGACAGTTTTGGATGATTTACTGTTTAAAAAAGATAAATCTCAGACGTGACCTGGACTATCTGCCGACAGCTGCTTGCTAACAGACATTAGCATAGATCCTGAGTCAACACGAAGGCTATTTATGTATTTTTAAATTATGTCGGCGCGATCAGGTAACATCTGTTGTTTGTTTTTATTCGGGGAGAGTCTATTAATGACAGTTTTGGTCGATTTACTGTTTAAAAAAGATATATGTCAGACGTGACCTGGACTATCTGCCGACAGCTGCTTGCTAACAGACATTAGCATAGATCCTGAGTCAACACGAAGGCTATATATGTATTTTTAAATTATGTCGGCGCGATCAAGTAACATCAGTATGTGTTTTTATTCATGGAGGGTTTATTAATGAGAGCTTTGGATGATTTACTGTCTTAAAATGATAGATCTCAAACGCAATCGGACATGCTCAAAGCCACGAAGCTCCCTGCACGTTTTTTTAAAGCTGAATCGTAAAAGTTAATAAGTTTTCCATTAATAGAGTATACAATAAAATGATTTGAGCAAGATTAAAACTTCTACTGCTTATATTGACCTTCCAAAACTGAAGACAAATCGCTTAGATCAACACTAGAAATGCTGCACTCGTCTGAGTCGACAAGCTCCGCCATTATTGTTTACATGCGCGTTGACCAGTGGCTCCCCACGGGTACGTCAAATGACGGTTTTGCGGAAGTGCGCAGAATTTTAGGGGCGTGTCCCAGAGAAATAACTACCATAACTTGGAATGAAATTTTAGAATATTTATAATTTATTTTGATAAAACGAACAGAGATGAATGATATAAGATATATGTGTTGTGACAAATACGCAAATTTCCAACATCATGTCACAATCCCTTTAAGTAAAGTATTCAGTCAAGTATAAAAATAACTTGTAACAAGTTGATCAGCTGACCCTGAAACTTCTGGTGTTTCAGCTTCCTCTGTTCCTGCAGGAATTATTCATTTTTCTGATTCATTTTTTTAACTGATCTATCTCTGATCACCTGCCTCTGTGTGAGACTGTGTGAGACAGCTGAACCGCGCAACAGTTTTAGTGCGAGGGAGAGAGCAACCTGCACGTCACTGAGCAGCACGGGGAGGGGGGTACAAGCTCTCTGTACCTGTGTAGTGAGAGACAGGGGTGAGACAGCTGAAACACGTTGTTTGTTTTTAGCATTTTAGCTAGCGTTACACCAGTATAGACTGGTGGAGGAAGGTGCGCAGCTCAATTTGGTCTTTTGAAACGCTCTGATGTTAAGGAGGCGGGGCGCCCCGACGTATTACATCATGAAATTAGCATATCATGATATAACTTTTTTTGCCCGGGCAAGCTTTTTTGCCCGGTAAAACCGGTAACAATATTATATGGCCCAGCCCTAACGATTATATTCTTCTACTTATTTGTAAAGCTCGGATTTACTTACTACCATCAAACATTCAAGCATATTTTGTAAAAAGGAAAAGTTACTATAATTTAAAGGGAATAGATATATTTGTTAAACCTGAGTATAGAACCAGTTTTAAGGGTAGGTCTACTACAATAAAGGGAATAGGTCTATGGAATAGTCTGGAGGATGATGTAAAAAAAGTGAAGTCAATGTTAATATTTAAGAAAAACATTAAAACTATTTTGTTGAAAATATACTGTATATTATATATATATATTATATACTGTATATATATATTGGGCGGCCGTGGTGTAGTGGTAATGGCAGTCGTCTCCCGATCGGAAAGTTGGCGGTTCGACTCCCGGGACCCGCACCATGTGTCGTTGTGTCCTTGGGCAAGACACTTAACCCTGAGTTGCTCCCGGTAGGACTGGAAAGCACCTTGCATTGTAGTCTGCCGCCACCGGTTTATGAATGTGTATACCATTCAATATATGTGTAGCACTTTGAGATTTTCAGTAATGAAAAGTGCGTTATAAATTGAATTAATTATTATTATTATTATTATATGCAAGTTGATTAATATCTAATGAATTCTAAATGGTAAATTTTGATGAGTTATGTATTTTGTTGTATTATATAGGGCTAATTATTGTTTGACTTGATAGTTTGAATTGATTTAGTTTAAAAACGAGCAGATATGAAAAGACATTTTTCTTCTTCTGCTTCCTTTCATTTTTTTTTTCTGAAATTGTCTGTGTTTTATATGGAAATGAATAAATTAAATATGGAAATGAATAAATTAAATATATATATATACTGTATATATCATATTTTAAATCTCTTATGTTGTTTGTAAAGCACCTTGATAACAGTTTATCTGTTTTAACTGTACTCTAGAAATAAAGATGACTTGATGGGGCTGTTACTGAATATATGTCACCAGCTCTTACAGGTGTTGCACAATAAGCAAATAAGCATAAATAAGAGGGATATGTTCTGACAAAGGAACGTATATATAAAAATATTGTTATCGGTTTTCGGCCAAATAAGTTTTAACATATCCGACATTGGCCAATAATCCAATATCGTGCACCCCTGGCTCAGAGTGTAGGAAGTGACCTGCGATTCAGTCCAGCTTCCTGCCACGCGTTTAAACCCTGAATGACGGTTCTGCTGTGAAGTCTGACCTGCGGAGCTCCAAACAGGACTGGGTTTTACGTACCTGTAGCTGATCCAGCTCCACGGACGGCGCCATCAGTCCAGTTTCCTCCGACGAGCCCTGCTCACCAACCAGCACGTCGCTCCGGAGTCTGGAGTCCAGGTCTGCGCCCCCGACCCCGTACGAGTTCAGCATGCTCTGCCCTCCGGCCGCGGAGTTGAACGGGAAGCCGTTGAGGGCGTCTTTGGAGGCCTTGCCTCCGTGCAGAGCGTCTGCAGACATGGCGTCGTGCTGCAGAGAGCCCAGCTCCAGACCGTCATCCAGAGGGGCGCAGTCCAGGAAGTCCACCCGCGACCCGGGGACCAGACCCAGACTGGCCGGGGCTGAATCGTGGGCGTCCAGAGGGGGCGGGTGGAAGTGAGAGGAGGAGGGGGAAGGAGCAGGCGGAGGGGGAGCCTGCTGCTGGTGGTGGTGGGTGGAGACTTGGTGGGGGTACTCAGGAGGCTGCGGGGACTGATGTCCGAGTCCTGAATCGTACAGGCAGCAGTGAGGAAGCTGCACGTGGGACGCCGGAGGAGAGGAGGAGGAGATGAAGCCCCCGTGGAGGGGGTGATGGTGACTCTGAGGGTGGAGGTGAGCAGGGTGCCGCCTGACGTAGTTCCTGTGGGCCTCCAGGAAGCTGAGCTGCGGGTCGTTCAGGATGTAGAAGTCCGTGCGGCTCAGGCCGTGGCGCGCCGCCCCCATGAGGAGGTCGCGGTCGTGTTTACCGCTCTCCCACCAGACGGGGAGGTAGAGGGAGGGGCGGCACAGCTGGAGGCGGGCCGACAGGAGCGGGTGTCGAAGAACCTGAGGAAGAGACCGCTCGCTTTTATAATAATAATAATGATGTCACACAATGTCATCAGTGTATGTTTCCATATTTTATTCCTGTCACTGGAAGTGAAACGTCTAATTTAAAGGGGACCTCAGATGTATTTTTTAAATTTTTATGGTATTTCTGTGGGATATCCAGACCCTATTCCTTCAATTTAATGCACAAAATAATTATTAGATAATCAATTATACCCTTTTTAATTCTGCCATTTTTAACTTTCGTTTTGAACGACCGGTTTCTGATAGAAGTTCTGAAGTCCACGCCCTTCAACGATCTGTTTACGCCCTCTGTAACAGCCAGTATCTGTAATGTGTTGTTGTTTTAAAATTAGCTCTTTTTTTATTACTCATTTGACTTACTGTTAGTGCTAGCTTAAGATAACTTACCGAAACCCGTCTGAGCGCGCCGCAATTTGCTGCTCCTTTTAGCATGAGACCACCCGAATCCGATGCTAATGTTAGCTTGTTCCTCTTCCGGTGTTCGCCAGCTCCGCTCGTTGCACGCGGAGATTTTGGGAGTTATCGCTGTTCCAGTCAAGACAACACAAAGTTCACCAAGTGTCTCCCGTAAATTAATCCGTAAGGAGAAGGTCCTCGCTGCTGCGAGGCTGCAACGAGGCTGTACAATTGAAGCTCCGCTCCATCCGCCAGAAGCAGTGTCCCGTTGCCGCCGGTCCCTATGCCGGGAGTCCGCTCGTTTAATTTTTGCCGGCTGCGCGTTGGGAGCGATCGCAAATACACTAAAAATTGAACTAAAACATAAAAATAACAATTATACTTTATTTATAAAGCCATTTAAAAAAACCACAGCTGCAACAAAGTGCTGTACACATGAAATTAAGAACATATAAACAAAAGATGAGATGAAATCATGAAAAACAACAGTCATGTGTTTAATACAGAAGTGGGTTGAGCCTAACCAGGGGTTGCTAGGTGAGGGGCTGGACTCAGGTTTGAGGTGATTGGCTACGGCTTGTGACGTCAATAACTGCAGGAAGTGTGAATCCAGGTGTATTTATCAAAAATAAATAAATCTACTTAGAGTAAATAAACCACTGGGTGCATTTTTTTGGCACAAGGACTGTTTTTTTATGAAGTAAATACCCAAAGTTGAGTAAAAAAAACATTAAAGGTTCAGTCTGCAGTTTCTGTAGAACAGCAGCACTTAGAAAAAATTTCAACAAGCAAAGCATTCTGATCCCTCCCCCTCAGAGCCATATATGGCTCTGCCCCCTTGTGGTCTGTTGAAATTTGAATTCAAGCTCTGTTTTTATTGGCTGATTCAAATTCAAGCTCGGTTTTTATTGGCTGGTTACAAACTTTGTTTTTATTGGCTGGAAAATGGCGGGTCACTTTTTCTTTTTAGAAATGCTTATTTACCACCTGGAGAAGCAAGGGGACAATATTTTTTTTTAGTTTTTTTCAGAGATTACCTCTCTAACATCAATCTAGTGACAGAGTGAAGAAATATGTTAAAATATATATTGTTTGAAAAGTTACAGACTACATTACAATCTTACATACCCCAGCTTTAAAAAGTGAAATTTGCATCTGTGGTCCCCTTTAACCAAATCTCACAAGAAGTGAATCTTGTAAGGGACAAAAGGTTCTGGACTGATCTGGATCAGTCTGGATAAGTCTGTATCAGTCTGGATCAGTCTGGATCAGTCTGGATCAGTCTGGATCAGTCTGGATCAGTCTGGATCAGTTTGGAACAGTCTGGAACAGTTTGGATCAGTCTGGATCAGTCTGGATCAGTCTGGATTAGTTTGGAACAGTCTGGAACAGTCTGGAACAGTTTGGATCAGTCTGGATCAGTCTGGATCCGTTTGGATCAGTCTGGATCAGTCTGGATCAGTCTGGATCAGTTTGGATCAGTCTGGAACAGTCTGGAACAGTCTGGATCAGTCTGGATCAGTCTGGATCCGTTTGGATCAGTTTGGATCAGTCTGGAACAGTTTGGATCAGTCTGGATCAGACTCTGTATCAGTCTGTATCAGTCTGGATCAGTTTGGAACAGTCTGGATCAGTTTGGATCAGTCTGGATCAGTCTGTATCAGTCTGGAACAGTCTGGAACAGTTTGGATCAGTCTGGATCAGTCTGGATCAGTCTGGATTAGTCTGGATCAGTCTGGATCAGTTTGGATCAGTTTGGATCAGTTTGGATCAGTCTGGATCAGTCTGGAACAGTTTGGATCAGTCTGGATCAGTCTGGATCAGTCTGGAACAGTTTGGATCAGTCTGGATCAGTCTGGATCAGTCTGGAACAGTTTGGATCAGTCTGGAACAGTCTGGATCAGTCTGGATCAGTCTGGATCAGTCTGGAACAGTTTGGATCAGTCTGGATCAGTCTGGAACAGTCTGGATCAGTCTGGAACAGTCTGGATCAGTCTGGAACAGTCTGGATCAGTCTGGATCAGTCTGGATCAGTCTGGAACAGTTTGGATCAGTCTGGAACAGTCTGGATCAGTCTGGAACAGTCTGGATCAGTCTGGAACAGTTTGGATCAGTCTGGAACAGTCTGGATCAGTCTGGAACAGTCTGGATCAGTCTGGAACAGTCTGGATCAGGCTGGATCAGTCTGGATCAGTCTGGATCAGTCTGGATCAGTCTGGATCATCACCAGATTCTGAAATTATTCATCCGAAGAAGCAACTGGGTCATTGATATTAAACAAAATGGACGTTTGGTCACTTTGCTGCTCAGAAACAAACGAGCTGATTATTCACAGACGGACAACATTTAGACAGCTGCCAGTCTGAAGGGGCAGCAAATTCACCCTGAAGGTCAGACCGTGCAGTGCTCCGAGAAATGACCTCCATCTTAGACTCTGCAGGCCTCAGTTAGCAGGTTGAGGGTCAAAGGTCATGACCATCTGACTCATCACTCTAGTCTTTTTGTAAACGCCGTTAAAAAAAACATCCGATGGTGTTTGGACTCTGCTCTCGGCAGCTCAGTACGTTTCTTCTCTGCAGTCCGACGATTAAAAAACTCTGAAAATGAGACGGAGTCGCTCGTTGGGACGTTGTGTCCATCACCCACCTGCTCCCGGATCTTTCTCAGCAGCTCGATGCGATACAGCGTCCTCGCCGCTCGTTCTTCGGTCAGAGGCTCCACCAGAACACCAGGATCCACCAGCCCTGCAGGAATCCATTTGGTGAGAAGGTTCAGCTTAAACCGGTTCAAATGAGTTCAGAACCCCAGTGGGTTCATCACAAACAGCTCAGAGGTCTGTAGAGAAAAGTGATCAATATTAGTCCTGGAAACCCAGAAAACTGGAAACGTTACCTTCTTCCTTCCTCGGGGGAAGTTTGCACGCCGTCCTGCACATGTTGACGAACGAGTTAAAGTATCTTTCCAAACTCTCGTCAGTCTTCCTCTCCAGTCGGGCCAGCGCTCGGAACTGGGACCAGTCGAAAGCTTTCCTCTCCGGGTCGTACACGACCCCGAAAGACGAGACGGTGCGGTAAAAGTCCGCCTGCTCGCGGCGGGTCCACCTGAAACAGGAAGCGGTGAAGATTGTCAGCCATCAGGGTCAGGACAG
>JBBPBX010037500.1:0-30893 GCA_038048925.1 Garcialebias charrua | reverse complement strand
ATAATTTTTAAGCCAAATTACGCCGTTTCCGGTAGTTTCGGACAGTTTCCCGCCTTCATGTTTAGCTTCTGTTAGCTCATCAGCACATGATGCGACTAATACGGCAAAGCAACATACAGGTGGTCCTCGATTTACGACGCCCTCGACCTACGGCAACTCGGACTTACGTCACGCGGCGTGTTGGTTCAGAGGTTGCTTCGCGCGGACACATTACCTCCAGCTGAACGGGGGCTTTGTGGTTGGATGGATGTTAGAAGGGAAAAGACGCTGTGGAACGCGTGAAGCATTAGACAGCTTAATGTGACCAGACAACCACCACCTAACATGCTAACGTTAGCTCCACCGGAGCCAGGACCCGACAGGCCGCGGAGACGCCTGCTGCAGCCGTTAACTCGCCTGATGTCTGCCTTTTAGCCTCAGATGTCACCGAACTAACATGCTAAAACATGGAGAAAGCTGCGCAGCCTTTTTGGAGGGACGACACCAAGCTAACAAAGGGCTAACGTGCGCAGCTATGGAGGTGCTAATGCTAACGCAGCGCGGAGCCTGCTGGAAGGAGAAACAGCTCCAAGTAAGTTATTAAAACATTTTTCCTTCATGATTGCTCCAAATGTATGGAGTTCACATGCTAACAGTCCTTCCTGTAAACAGTTTGGACCGTGTGGAGCAGCACGAAGCTGCGGAGCTCGGACGTGCAAGAGCTAACAAGCAAATAGGCGAAGACAGGCTTGACCAGCTCAAAGTAAGAAATTAATTATTTTTTTTATCCAAATGTATGTGTGTTTTGATAATTATGTACTACACTGTGTTAGGATAGGCGAAGTGCTTGGTAACTGTACAGTAATGTACGTGTACATGTAGGCTCGGGTGGTCCCCGACTTACGTCAAAATCGGGTTACGAACGGCCTGTAGGTCCGGAACTCGTTCGTAAGTCGAGGACTCCCTGTATTTGTTTTTTCCACTTTATTAGACATATTTGGACTGATGCGACTTATACGGCAGTGCAACGTAAACACGACAAGTATGGTAGTTTAATAAAAAGAATGAAGTAGGCAAAATACAGTTCATTTACCATTTATCTCAGGTTGGTACAAGCAGGAAACTTCAGCTCAATGGTTAACCTTCATCCACTCCAGTTTCCATAGTTTCTCTCCAAATATCCCATAGCTGTTCTGTTCTGAGTGCTTCCCATTTAGAATCAAGATTGTAACATACAGGTGGTCCCCGACTTACGACGGCCTCGACTTACGATGTTCCGAATATACGAACGCATCATATTAATAAAAATATGAAAAAAAAATAATAATTTGGGGGGGTGTTTAAATGTTCTTGATTTCATTTGTACAGCACTTTGTTGCAGCTGTGGCTGTTTTAAATAGCTTTAAAGTGTACATAAAGTATTATTATTATTACATAATTTTTAATTTTTAAGCTGATTTACGAAGTTTGCGGCAGTTTCGACAGTTTCCGCCAGTTTTCGGCAGTCAGTTTTTGGCAGTGCCCACGAGTTTAGCCTTAGCCAGTTAGCTCCAGCCTCGTAGCTCCAGCCTTGACAGTCCGGCTTTGTCCGATCAGAGGTTCCTGCGCTCGGATACATGATCTGGAGCTGAACGGTGGTTTTGTGGAGGAACGGATGGGCGAAGCAAAACGACACTGTTGACCGCGTGAAGCAGCAGACAGCGAGCCGGACCGGAGTAGCAACGAGCTAACATTCTAACAAGCCTTGCTGTAGGATGGACGGGTGGATGCTAACGCCCTATCGGGGACACGGAGCCGACGGGCGGCGGCCGGGAGCTCGCCTCCATGTCCGCCTGACAGCCTAAGATGTTGTCTGGACACCGAGCTAACATGCGAAAATGCCAAAGGTGGGTGCCAGACCGCTGGGGAGCGCTAATGCGCTAATCCGCTTATAGCGTACCTAAACAATTTATCAGCGTTACAGTGGTTTGACTAACTTTTATAATTCATAAGCGGATTTGCGCTATTTTTATTTAAAATGCAGTACCGTTAATAACTAATTATCTATCAGTAAAAACGAAAAAACTTATTTACAGGCCCGGACGACTGCTAACAGACCATATCCTGTCAGCGCCGGATGTGGTCCGTGACAAAAAAGCGTCCCCTCAGTCTCTTTGCTAGAGCGAGCGCTCTCAGTTAGCAGCCAGTGTGTTACTCTGCAGCCTTATTGCTTGTTTTCGAAGAGTCAGACGAAGAGTTTTTAACATGGAGGGTGAACTTATGGATGTTTCTCAGCGGCCTACGCGACGCGTCTGGATTTTAAAAAGTATTTCGCCATTTGCCCTCTTCAAAATGGCGGCCGCGACGGCCACAGAAGATAAGGACTTTCCATGAAAACACGGTAAAAACAATTATTTCTTTGCTGAGAAAAATATATTTCTTAGCTGACTTTATAGCACAAGGTTTTTCTGAGCTTAACCGGTTCAAATGGTCAAATCTGCTGGATTAAAAAAAGTATTTCGCCATTTGCGGCCGCCATTTTGAAGAGGGCAAATGCGAAATACTTTTTTAAATCCAGCAGATTTGACCATTTGAACCGGTTAAGCTCAGAAAAACCTTGTGCTAACAAGGTTTTTCTGAGCTTAACCGGTTCAAATGGTCAAATCTGCTGGATTTAAAAAAGTATTTCGCATTTGCCCTCTTCAAAATGGCGGTTAGCGTGTTAGCATTAGCGTCCGCTAGCATTGCTAATACATAAGTGCTTTTGAAATTGCGGACCTAAATAAATCAATAAGTGCTTTAGAAATAGCGGAACTAATTTTTGGATTAGCGCGGCCCAGCACTGGAAAACGCGGACAAACAGCTGCGGCAGCCTTGGAGGGGCTAACGCTAACGGGTGCTACTAATGGAGGGGCTAACATGGTAACGCGGCCCAGCTTGTTTTGGATGGACACCGCAGAGAAATGGCTTTCAGTAAGTTATTAACTCTTTTTCTGGCTCCAAATTTATGGAGTTAACATACTAACAGTCCTTCCTGTAAACAGTTTGGACCGCGTGAAGCAGCACGAAGTTGCGGAGCTCGGACATGCAAGAGCTAAGATGCAAAAAGACGGAGACAGGCTTGACCAGCTCAAAGTAAGAAATGTAACATTTATTTTTTAGCCCTGGACTGTAAGTGTTTTTTTTATAATTATGTAAGGTACGTACTGTACTGTACTGTGTTAGGATAGGCAAAGTGCTTGGTAACTGTTCATTACCGTACATGTACGTGTATCAGTGATGGCTCGTGTGGTTCTGACTTACGTCATTTTCGAGTTACAAATGGACCGTAGGAACAAAACTCGTACGTAAGTCGGGGACAACCTGTATATGAACTAGTTTTATTTAAATTATCTTTGTTTTTTAAAAGTTAATAGTGTCTAATCGTGTGAGAATCATTCGTGTCTGCATTCAGACGCCGTTAATGTTTCAGGCAGGTTACTGACTGTTTAATGTTATATCAATGTCGGCGGTAGGAAGAAGCTGAGAGATTCTCAGGGACTGACACAGAAACTGGATGTTTACAGTTTGTAGGTCTCAGCAGGATTATTCATGCTTCAAGCATTTTTCACTGTTTTCTCATTAAAGTTCATCTGTTCCCACAAAGTGCTTCAACACGCACGGGGAAACTGACCTTGCAGCAAGCAGCGCTGGTGGCAAAATAACTGCTGGTACACAGAAACCGTCACGTTCGGGATTAACTTCATATCCCATGACACAGTGTTGAAGCTCTCAGGCATGACTGAGATGTAAAGATTATTTTCTATAAAGTTATTGATGTGAAGCTGTTGACTGAGCACGAACACGCTCTCCAGCTGCATTCAAACCCAACGTCAGGGGGTTGAAAATAAATTCACGTCTCAAGGACAGAACTTTTGTTTTAGCCGTTTCTGGATCAGAAATTCAAAGTTAAATGATGTAAAACATGCAAATGTAACACTTATCTGAATAAGAAGTTTAAATTATATTTAAGATTTAGGGAGATCTGCTCTAAAAACATAACAGCCATAACATTATGACCAGGTGACGTGAAACTTGTGTTGCAACAACTGAAAGTTTTCTCAGTGCAACGTGAGTCCTGGCAGCTGATTTAACAAAACCAATATATTTGTCACCTGCCACTGAAGGTGAAAACATTTGTTCGTGTCTGTTTGAAGCATTACATATCATGCAGTAAATATTAAAGAAAATCAACGTAATCATCAGATATACAGTAGTCCCTCGTTTATCGCGGGGGAGCCGTACCCTGAACACATATATAAAGGCGGCGTTTTAAACCCTTCCCTCACTTTTGCAATATTCTAAACAATGTTTCTAATTTTTCATCTCTCTAAAAGAGCACAGCATGTCATGAACTCAGCTCTCTGTCATCTGCCAGCGTGCTTGGCCACACCCACTTCTCCGCTGCAGAGCGGGAGGAAGCTTCTCCTGCAGCTGTGGGCTGCACACTGTTACAGCAGGTGCTAAATAATTTAAAATAATTCATTTTAAATAAAAATTTCATGCAGATCGTGCGGCTCATCCATCAATCAGCCGTGTGCCATGTCCAATCTTATTTTGAAAAACCGCGATAGAGCGAGTCCACGAAAAACTAACCGCAAAGTAGCGAGGGACTACTGTACATCATTCTGTTAATGATAAACATTTGGAATCAAACCCATTGAAGGTGGCCTCCACAGATAACCAAACAGAGCAAACACAAAATGACTAACTCAATCACATTTACAGTGTAGAGTCTGTTAGCAAAATATTCCATGAAACACTAGACAGATTTTAACTGGTTGTACCACCACATTTGATAAACTTTCTGAGTCACCTCAATTCAAAATGGCTGCCACAGCCAACACAAATATGACAATATTTAGTTTAATATGGACATACTGAGCTAAAGCTCAAACAAAATGTCTTCAAGTTGTTTTAACTTGCTACAACATTATAGGATAAAAATATATATATATATATATGGAATGAGATAAGCTATTGCATTTATTACTTCCAGGAATAAACATGTATAACTACTCTTAGAATATTTAAATAAAAAACTAAATAAATAAATGTATTGGTATTTTAAATTGAACCACTGTACACTCAGCAATGTTTTAATATAAACGTTGAGTACAACACAGCCTGGTTATTCATATAGAAAGCCTAAATATACCATGAACCTTTTATTTTATACCATAAATAAAAAATAAATAAAATAATGCAGTTTGTATTACACAAAGTATTCTGTGGCAGACATGCATTAATCTGAAAACAGAAGGCTGTAAACAGATTTTCAACAGAATATTTTCTGTTGAGCCAACTTTATTTGTACTGTCATTTTTTAAAAATCCACACACATGACAGTACTCCAGGTGTTGGGATAAAATTGTAAAAAATGAAAACTGCAAATGATAAAAGACAGATGTCTCAAATGTCAAGGACACAAAAGACCAGCTTCATTTAATGATGGAAGAGTCTGTAACTTAAGCACTGGAGCTGCAGGCGGCTTTAAGGACTGTCTGTTCGGTTATTTCTTCTTGAGCTGATTAAGCATCTTCTTTCCAATAATATTGATTTGAAATAATCAGACATAAAATAATCCTTCAGAGGACAATGACAGAGATAAATGTCTGCTGTGAACTTGGGATTATTTAGGACGAGCCGTTTCTGAAGCTTGCTGTGTTGGTCCCAGTGTCCCGCTAACTATTATCCATCAGCCAAGATTTCTTAACCTGGACAGTTTGCACTACTTCTCATATTTGCACTAATGTTTGTATTACATTACTGCCTATAGTCATACTACTGTTTACATTCACTGTTTACATTTATTAATACGGTTTACATTTATTACTACTGCTTTACATTTATTACTACTGTTTACATTTACACTACTTTTATCTACACTACTGCAGATACATATACAGCATTCTCTGACTAGCCTTATCTAAGGATGCCAAATGTGCCTTATGTGCCTCACTGCATATGCCACTTTGCCTATATACCAACATCAAATACCTCATACATATACTGTGTACATTAACTACATTCCCACCCTCATCTATGGTCATGAGCTTTGGGTTATGACCGAAAGAACAAGATCTCGGATACAAGCGGCTGAAATGAGTTTTCTCCGCAGGGTGGCTGGACTCTCCCTTAGAGATAGGGTGAGAAGCTCAGTCATCCGGGAGGGACTCGGAGTAGAGCCGCTGCTTCTCCACATCGAGAGGAGCCAGTTGAGGTGGCTCGGGCATCTGGTTAGGATGCCTCCTGGACGCCTCCCTGGTGAGGTGTTCCGGGCATGTCCCACCGGGAGGAGACCCAGAGGAAGACCCAGGACGCGCTGGAGGGACTATGTTTCTCGGCTGGCCTGGGAACGCCTTGGGATTCCCCCGGAGGAGCTGCTCCAAGTGGCTGGGGAGAGGGAAGTCTGGGCCTCCCTACTTAGGCTGCTACCCCCGCGACCCGACCCCGGATAAGCGGAAGAAGATGGATGGATGGATTAACTTATAACTTATATGCTGCTGTGCCACTCTTTGCAAATGTCAATGCTAGAACCTTCAGTTTATTTTATAGATATACTTTTTATACTTTTTATACTACTATGCAAAAACTCAGGACAGTATTACACTTTTATTATTTCATTTTATGCTTATGTTCATTGGGTGTTTGGTGTTTCAGTGTTGGTGTAAATTTTCATACTTTTATACTATTATGAAAAAACTCAGGACAGTGTTACACTTTTTTACTATTTTATGCTTATGTTTATTAAATGTTTTAGTGTTTAGTGTTTAGATGGTTACTGTTGCACCGAGGGACTGAGAGAAACGCAATTTCGGTCCTGTGTATGTCCTGTACATATTGCAGTTCTGACAATAAAGTTGACTTTGACTTTGACTTTTGAGCATCTATTTATTTATTTATTTATTTATTTATTTATTTATTTATTTATTTATTTATTTATTTATTTATTTATTTATTTATTTCAGCTTGTTTGGCCAAGACAGAACGTTTCAACAAACAGAAACCGTCCAGAGGACTTGACTTAACTTTGTTGGATTTTTCTACCCCCCTCCCTGGGCTGCCACCTTACCGTGGTGGAGGGGTTTGAGTGTCTCAATGATCCTAGGAGCTATGCTGTCAGGGGCTTCATGCCCCTAGAAGGGTCACCCAAGGCAGACAGGTCCTAGGTGAGGGATCAGACAAAGTGCAGCCCAAAAACCCCTATGATGAGTACAATTAATGGACTAAGTTTTCCCTCGCCCGGACGCGGGTCACCGGGGCCCCACTCTGGAGCCAGGCCCGGAGGTGGGGCACGCTGGCGAGCGCCTGGTGGCCGGGCTTTTACCCATGGAGCCCGGCCGGGCACAGCCCGAAGAGGAGACGTGGGTCCCCCTTCCCATGGGCTCACCACCTGTGGGAGGGGCCAAAGGGGTCGGGTGCAATGTGAGATGGGTGGCGGCCGAGGGCGGGGACCCTGGCGGTCTGATCCTCGGCTACAGAAGCTGGCCATTGGGACATGGAATGTCACCTCTCTGGTGGGGAAGGAGCCTGAGCTAGTGTGTGAGGTTGAGAGGTTCCGACTAGAAATAGTCGGACTCACCTCAACGCATGGCTCTGGCTCTGGAACCAGTTTCCTTGAGAGGGGTTGGACACTCTTCCACTCTGGAGTTGCCCCTGGTGAGAGGCGCCGAGCAGGAGTGGGCATACTGGTTGCCCCCCATCTTGGTGCCTGTACGTTGGGGTTCACCCCGGTGAACGAGAGGGTAGCCTCCCTTCGCCTACGTGTGGGGGGACGGGCTCTGACTGTTGTTTGTGCCTATGCACCAAACGGCAGCTCAGACTACCCACCCTTTTTGGAGTCCTTGGAGGGGGTATTGGAGAGTGCGCCTCCTGGGGACTCCCTTGTTCTACTGGGGGACTTCAACGCTCACGTGGGCAATGACAGTGAGACCTGGAGGGGTGTGGTTGGGAGGAACGGCCCCCCTGATCTGAACCAGAGTGGTGTTCTGTTATTGGACTTCTGTGCTCGTCATGGATTGTCCATAACGAACACCATGTTTAAGCATAAGGGTGTCCATATGTGCTCTTGGCACCAGGACACCCTAGGTCGCAGTTCGATGATCGACTTTGTTGTCGTCTCATCTGATCTGCGGCCGCATGTCTTGGACACTCGGGTGAGGAGAGGGGCGGAGCTGTCTACTGACCACTACCTGGTGGTGAGTTGCTCCGATGGTGGGGGAGGATGCCGGTCAGACCTGGCAGACCCAAACGTATCGTGAGGGTCTGCTGGGAACGTCTGGCAGAGTCTCCCGTAAGACGGAGCTTTAACTCCCACCTCCGGGAGAGCTTTGAACACGTTCCGAGGGAGGCGGGGGACATGGAGTCCGAGTGGGCCGTGTTCCGCGCCTCTATTGTCGAGGCAGCTTATCGGAGCTGTGGCCGCAAGGTTGTTGGTGCCTGTCGAGGTGGCAACCCTCGAACCCGGTGGTGGACACCGGCAGTGAGGGATGCTGTCAGGCTGAAGAAGGAGTCCTATTGGGCCTTTTTGGCTTGTGGGACCCCGGAAGCAGCTGATAGGTACCGGCAGTCCAAGCGGCATGCGGCTCGGGTGGTTGCTGAGGCAAAAACTCGGGCGTGGGAGGAGTTCGGAGAGGCCATGGAGAATGACTTCCGTACGGCTTCGAGGCGATTCTGGTCCACCATCCGGCGTCTCAGGGGGGGAAAGAGGTACGAGACCAACACCATTTATGGTGGAGGTGGCGTGCTGCTGACCTCAACTCGGGATGTTGTGAGTCGGTGGGCGGAATACTTCGAAGACCTCCTCAATCCTACTGGCACGTCTTCCACTGAGGAAGCAGAGCCTGGGGACTTTGGGTCGGGTTCTCCGATCTCTGGTGCTGAGGTCGCCGAGGTGGTTAAAAAGCTCCGCGGTGGCAAGGCTCCGGGGGTGGATGAGATTCGCCCGGAGTTCCTTAGGGCTCTGGATGTTGTAGGGTTGTGTTGGCTTACGCGACTCTGCAATATCGCGTGGACATCGGGGGCAGTTCCCTTGGATTGGCAGACTGGGGTGGTGGTTCCCCTATTTAAAAAGGGGGACCGTAGGGTGTGTTCCAACTATAGGGGGATCACACTCTTAAGCCTCCCTGGTAAGGTCTATTCAGGGGTTCTGGAGAGGAGGGTCCGTCGGATAGTCGAACCTCGGATTCAGGAGGAGCAGTGTGGTTTTCGTCCTGGTCGTGGAACACTGGACCAGCTCTACACCCTCAGCAGGGTCCTGGAGGGTGCGTGGGAGTTTGCCCAACCAGTTTACATGTGTTTTGTGGACTTGGAGAAGGCATTCGACCGCGTCCCTCGGGGGGTTCTGTGGGGGGTACTCCGGGAGTATGGGGTACCAGGCCCTTTGATAAGGGCTGTTAGGTCCCTGTACGACCGGTGTCAGAGCTTGGTCCGCATTGCCGGCAGTAAGTCAGGCTCGTTTCCGGTGAGAGTTGGACTCCGCCAAGGTTGCCCTTTGTCACCGATTCTGTTCATAACTTTTATGGACAGAATTTCTAGGCGCAGCCAAGGTGTTGAGAGGATCCGTTTTGGTGACCTTAGAATCGCTTCTCTGTTTTTTGCAGATGATGTGGTCCTACTGGCTTCATCAGTTCGTGATTTACAACTTTCACTGGAGCGGTTTGCAGCCGAGTGTGATGCGGCCGGGATGAGGATCAGTTCCTCCAAATCCGAGGCCATGGTCTTGAGCCGGAAAAGGGTAGCATGCCCTCTCCGGGTCGGGGAGGAGGTCCTGCCCCAAGTGGAGGAGTTTAAGTATCTCGGGATCTTGTTCACGAATGAGGGAAAACTGGAGCGTGAGATCGATAGGCGGATAGGTGCAGCGTCCGCAGTGAAGCGGGCGCTGTACCGGTCTGTCGTGGTGAAGAGAGAGCTGAGTCAAAAGGCAAAGCTCTCAATTTACCGATCGATCTACGTTCCCACCCTCATCTATGGTCATGAGCTTTGGGTTATGACCGAAAGAACAAGATCTCGGATACAAGCGGCTGAAATGAGTTTTCTCCGCAGGGTGGCTGGACTCTCCCTTAGAGATAGGGTGAGAAGCTCAGTCATCCGGGAGGGACTCGGAGTAGAGCCGCTGCTTCTCCACATCGAGAGGAGCCAGTTGAGGTGGCTCGGGCATCTGGTTAGGATGCCTCCTGGACGCCTCCCTGGTGAGGTGTTCCGGGCATGTCCCACCGGGAGGAGACCCAGAGGAAGACCCAGGACGCGCTGGAGGGACTATGTTTCTCGGCTGGCCTGGGAACGCCTTGGGATTCCCCCGGAGGAGCTGCTCCAAGTGGCTGGGGAGAGGGAAGTCTGGGCCTCCCTACTTAGGCTGCTACCCCCGCGACCCGACCCCGGATAAGCGGAAGAAGATGGATGGATGGATGGATTATTATAAAGAAAATATATTGTGTCTAACTAATGATCTAAACTAACCTGAAGTCAGTCAATAATTAATGACTTCCAATGATTTCAAGACTTTTTAGCTGCTTGAATAATTATGACTTCAACTAGTTGATGAATTAGAAACTAACTTTTGAACATTTGAACTCTACTAGCTGCAGCTGATTGCAGTGATCAGTGTCTAATCTATACTAAAACTTCTAAAGTACATTTTCAGAATTCATGCAAAGACAGCAGATCATAGAGAAACAGTTTTTAAAACACAAAAACACGTCAGAATACAACTTATTTTATGGAGGAAAAGAATAGGGCTGTTGATGAGGCCTTTTTTCATGAATTATAGACAACTTTTTGTTTCTAAGGTCAGGTGGCTGTGGCGGCCATCTTGAACTGGGTTGACTCAGAAACTTGATCATTTGTAGATGTACATACAAAGAATAAAAAGTGTGAGCTGGAAAACCTGAAACCTGTGAATCCTGCCTAACAATGGAAGAAACATCTGCTGGAACCTGAGAGTCGTCAGGGTTTCACCATCCCTCTGAGGACCGTTTTCAGGGAAACATGGAAGTTCAAAAGTTTTGGACAGATCCCACTCCTCCCTCTTAATGGTTCTTTATCTAGACAGCAAAAACTAATTGAAGTGAAACAATGAAATGTCATCGGTCTTACAGAATTGAATCTAAATTGATTCTTGATGTAAAAACACTAATAATGACGGTGATCACTAAATGTTTGTTAAAACTAGGTCTCAAATTAAAATTAAGATGTTTTGTTCTATTGAAAATAAATCAGTGCATTCCACTCAAATTATTACCAGGATGCAAACTATTCCACAATCATAAGCTTTATTGCAATCAAAAGTTAAATGAAATCAAGAAATAGAGCAAAATAAAACAAAAGCTCTTACATCATCAAGTATGAAATTTGATAATAAACTTTCAACATTGATTTACAGTGGTATTAAACCAAACAGCTTGTTGTAAAATAATTGGAAACATGATTGAATTATCACAGAAATATTTTGAACAGTAGCACTTCTAATTCTAATTACTCACAATTCATTAAACCTTTATTTAGACAGGTTAATCCCATTGAGCCTCGAGGACTCATTTACAAGAGAGACCTGTTTTCAACAAAGAATGACAACAGCGACAACAATAGACAATCATAAGAGAGGCATACAGATTTATTTATTTTTTCCGGGTCATTGGAGCAGCAGCTTTACCAGGGAGACAGACATCAACAGCCACCTCTTCAGCTCTTCTAGGAGGACACCACGGCATTCGCAGACCAACTGACTATTTAATAAGTAATACTTTAATGTTTTTAAATTTAATGAAAGACAAAACTTTAACATTTAAGGACAAAATTTAACCAAATTGTTTTCCAGTTTATAGCTTATTGTAAAAGCAGTTTCTTTTTTTTAAACTTATCTTTTATTAAGCATTTTTTCAAAACAAAACAGAAGTAGCGGAGAGGTATTAGTACATTCTTCCTATATACAATATGTACAAATATTCGTCTTCAATGTCACATATTTAATTCGTTACTATAGTGGCGTCCTCCTTACATTTATAGTTATTCCATTTTTCCCATTTTACATCAAATTTACCTTCCTGCAGTCTTAGTCTATGTGTAATTTTCTCCATCACAAAGATCTCTTCCACAATGCTCAGCCACTGTTCCACAGTCGGTGGTTCCTGTTTATACCATAGTCTTGTGATGGCCTTTTTTGTAGCTGAAAGTAATATTTTTAATAAGTATTCATCCTCTTTTAGAATTATGTCTTGTGTAAGGCCACCCAGGTAGAGTGTTTTACACGAACTGGGTATTCCATATCCTAATATATTTTTCAGGGTAAGACATACATTATGCCAGTATGTTGTTAACTTTTGGCAGGACCAGAATATGTGTGTGTGACCTACTTCAATCTGGCCACAGAGTCTCCAGCATGGCTGTGGATGGGTTGTCACCCTGGTCTTAATCTTTGGGGTTATGAAAAATCTAACTATATTTTTCCAATTAAATTCCCTCCAGACACGGGAGCTGGTGGCTGTGCACTGTGTTTTACATATTCCAAACCATTCCTCCTCACTTATAAAAGCAGTTTCAAAGATCACAGTGTGATGTTTTGCAATTTTAACATGAACCTTGTGCATTTCGAAATAATAAAAGTGAAGATTTTTTTTAAATACATCTTTATTGTAAAAATCTATACTAAAATGGAAAATACATGGGTTTAAAGCAGGCAGGGAAGGCATTAAGGTAGAATTATTAATCAGGTTTAAAAGTTACATCTCATGAGGTACTCCATTAGAGCATGACATCTCTTCCACAACATTCTGTGGAAAAGCCTTTAGGGTGTTCTTCTTCTAGTGGTGGTTAGTAAATAGCTTAAGGGAGCACTACCGCCACCAGGTGGTAAGAAGAGTTGGATTCTGGACCCCACCTACAGAACGGGTACAGAAGTGTAAATGGAAACACAACCACACACGAGCTGAGCTGAGCTGAACTGAACCGCACCGTAACAGTGGAAAAGGGGCATAGGTGTCTCTTTCAGAAAAGAGAGTTGATTAGCAGAGAGATTTAATTATCATAGTCAGAATGGAACCAGGGGTGGTCAGGATGTAGACTCATCCTGACTTGGGAGATTAACACACACAAAAGAAGTGGGTAGGAGACACAGTGTCTCTGAGGACGTTCAATGTCTCTGAGGGACACTTTTGTCTCTGATAAGGCCTTGGTTGAATGGATGCTACATAATTTATAAAAAAAAAAAAACTATAAGGTTAGTTTCATTAAAACTAGGGATGCACCAATCCACTTTAAAAAAAAAAACTTTTGATCCGATCACAATACCTAAATCTGGATGTCGACCGATACTGATGCTATTCCGATAAAATCATCATTATTGATTTTATATGAGGCTGTAATAATCTCCTCTCTACAGGCAAGTACAATTTGTACAAACATAAGCATGCATGTCCAAAAACGCAACTTGAGGTAAGTTTTAATGTTGGATAAGTTTCAAAGTTAGAATTAAATCCTGCTAACACAAAGCATGTTTTTATTCCTAGCTTTAAAGTCAGTCAGTCAGTCATAGAGTTTTACTGTCATACACACAACATGTGGTACATGGGGTGGAATGAGATTATGTACACAGGGTCCCAGTTACATCCCACAACAAAATGTAAAAGAAAAGCAGTAATAAGGTCTATATGAACTAAGAAAAACATCAACTAAATATACACTAAGAACTAATAGCATAAAAACAATATGCTGAAGTGGATATTAAAGAAGTGGATATTAAAGTGATTAATGGCTTCAAACATCTGCTAAGTTCATGGCAAAAACCAACACAGACATGTTCCTGATTTTAGTATTTTACATCGCTTTATAATGTAGCTGTTTTGTTTCATTTTTATTTATTTATTTAAATAATTTTCTTATATTTTTCCAGTTCATATGCTTTTTTATGATTGTCTACTGTTGTACTGATAAATATGTCCTGGAGGGTAAATGTAAACTATATCTTGGCTGCAAATATTCAATCAAGCAGCGAAGCAGGCAGTCTGATTTCAGTCAGCTGCACTCAGTCTGCTCCTCCTCCGAGACGGGCAGACTGAGCGCAGCTGACAGATATTAGACAGCCTGCTTCAGACTAAACGAGAGGAACACACCTCGGGTGTTGGGGGGCGGATCTCTGATGCTTCACGATCACTATTGAATGTTCTATTAGAGAAGCCTTATTCATATATGCATGCTTACAACCACACACTTATAGATGCAGGGATGTATATGTACACACTCAGGAATCATATGTGGATATGTAGATGGGTATATGAATGTATGTATGTGCATATGTATGTATATATATATGTATGTGTACATATATATATAATGTATATATATATATATATATATATATATGTATGTGTACATATATATATATATGTATGTGTACATAAATATATATATATATATATTTTATTTATTTATAATAATCTACTGCAAAGTCATGGATATTGTGTGTCTTTTATGCATATGTGTTTTGTTGCTATGTTCTGTCATGTACTTCGCAGGATTGCAGACGGCGGTTGGCTGTGTTTGCCTTGTGCTCTTTTTGTGGATTTTTGTTTTGTGGTCTTACTTTCTTTCTTTTCCTTTCTTTCTTAATTAAAAAAAAAAGTTGGTTAGTCGTTAGCCACAGTGCTGCTCTCAGTCCTCCTGTATTTACTCGCATTTTAGCTGGCTTCAAACTATGAAATGAATTTCCTTCAGAAAATACATTCCATAGTTTGATTCCCTGCCTTGCAGAGCAGCCGGCAGGGAATCACATGTGGAGATGTTTCAGCAGACATAGACATTCATCATGGATCAGAAATCTCTGCAGATTGTATCGGAAAAATCAGATAGGTAAATTATGCTGGTATAGGAGGCCGAGGCCAATACTGATACCGGATCAGCCCCATCCTTAATTAAAACACAATTAGTTCATCTGCATGAGAAATCTGTTAATTAACCAAGTAACTAACTGATTAAATAACAATTCTCTCAGGAATTACATGAATAACATTTCATGGGGTCTGACTGTTTGAAAAAACAATTTGATTGGTTGGTTGGTTCTCTCCACATATTGCACAACCACTGAACCAGTATTTTAGAACCAACATCTATAGTCCAAATTATGATCTAAGGTTTAATTAGTTTGTTTTTAAAGTATTCTTGAGAAATTAGGAGCAAATCATAGATTAGGAACTTGTTCAAAAATTGTTACAGAATATATTTTACAAAATCAAAATTAATTTTATTTGGGTGTTAAAACACCAGTTGCATCTCATGGCCTATAATAATTATTTTAATATTTTCTGGTAGAACATTTCCACTCCAGTGTGGACTCTCATGTGTCTGTTTAAATTTCTCTTTTGACTAAATCTTTATCCACAAAGTTCACAAGGAAACGGCTTGTCTCCTGTGTGGACTCTCATGTGGGAGTTTAAATCCTTCTTATGACTAAATCTATGTCCACAAAGTTCACAAGGAAATGGCTTCTCTCCTGTGTGGAGTCTCATGTGTGAGTTTAAATTTGTCTTCTGACTAAATCTTTGTCCACAAAGTTCACAAGGAAACGACTTGTCTCCTGTGTGGACTCTCATGTGTTTGTTTAAATTTGTCTTGTGACTAAATCTATGTCCACAAAGATCACAAGGAAATGGCTTGTCTCCTGTGTGGACTCTCATATGTGAGTTTAAAGTATCCTTCCGGCTAAATCTTTGTCCACAGAGTTCACAAGGAAACGGCTTGTCTCCTGTGTGGACTCTCATGTGGGAGTTTAAATCCTTCTTATGACTAAATCTATGTCCACAAAAATCACAAGGAAATGGCTTGTCTCCTGTGTGGACTCTCATGTGTGAGTTTAAACTTGACTTCTGACTAAATCTTAGTCCACAAAGATCACATTGAAATGGCTTTTCTCCTGTGTGGACTCTCATATGTTTGTTTAAACTTGTCTTCTCACTAAATCTCTGTCCACAAAGATCACAAGGAAACGGCTTGTCTCCTGTGTGGACTCTCATGTGTGTGTTTAAATTTGATTTGAAAGTAAATCTTTTACCACAGTCATCACAGCTTATTGATTTTGGTCTTGCCTGGACTTTCCTGCATGACTCTACATTTTTCTTCTCTCCAACACATTTCTTATTAAGCAGACATCTTGAAGACTTCACTCCTGAATGACTTGTCATGTGTCTTTGAAGAGTCTGGTTACTGACATACTGCTTACCACACTCAGAGCAGCTCAAAGATTTGTTGACAGTTTTTACCTCTGATTCAGGAGCCCTGCTCTCCTTCCAGTCTTTCATACTGTCTTCATGTTCTGATTCAGAGTCTGATGAGTTCTTTAGCAGAGAGTCAGGATCGGTCATTTCACCATCCTCCATCATCCTCGTTAACGTCAGTCTTTGAAGAGGTGGAACTTCCTTTGTGAATCTTTAAATCTGGGTTCCTGTTAATTTTTTCTTTTATCCTCCTCACTCTTTAAAGAAACTGTAGGGACCTAAAATCTGATATCTGTCTCCTCCATATTGAGTTGGTCACCCACCAGACTGGTCTAAGGGTCTTTTCTTCCACTTTATGATAAGAGGCTCTGGGTCCTGCTGGTCAACATCAGGCCTTCAGTCTTGAGGAGCTTCTTCTTCTTAATGAGCTCTTAACAGAGGCAGGAACCACTGAAACACATGAACAATAAAGACAATGTTACACACACACACACACACACACGCCACGCACGCACGCACACACACACAATTTTACCTTCACAATCACCATCTTCTAGGGGTGTAACAGTACACTAAAATCAAATTTCGGTTCGGTTAATTTTCGGTACAAAAAAAAAGACAAAATAAAGACTTACAAAATGTTTATTTTGAAAATATGCCAAGTAAGCAATACGTTTGTATAAAAATAAATAAATGCGACCCATTTGGGTGATATTTTAAATAAACGGCACTCTTTACAATAAATAAACTATACTAACAATAATAAAAATCTTAATAAATACAATAACAGTCAGAACCAGAACAATAAGCAGTAACAGAACGTTTACAATCGAACTGATCAAGTTTTAAGTTTTTGTCCAAAAAGACCAACTTGTTCACATTTTCTGCTAAAAGCACAGATCTAGTTGCAGTGAATATCTCCAACGGTGGAGAAAATCATCTCAATAACAACAGTAGCAGCAGTGTGGCTGTATTTGTCCTCATTACTCACAACCTCTTCTTGGACCTGCTCCCCCAGGTGGGACAGGTCCCTGGAAAAGTTCAGAGTTCAGTCATCACACACTTCTTAAGGCTGGGTTATACTCCGCAAGACTCCCTGTCTTACGTCTTTTACCCCCCGTTGAGTGAACAAACATTGCGCAACTTCTGGCTGCACTCCTGCTGTGATCCCCCGGTGACAGCCCGTCTTGTACGTGGCCCCCAAGCAGAACTGCAAGACGCTGCATACAAGACGGGCTGTCACCGGGGGATCACAGCAGGAGTGCAGCCAGAAGTTGCGCAACCTTTTATCACTCAAATTTTCACTCAACAGGGGGTAAAAGACGTAAGACAGAAGTATAAACCAGGCTTTAGTTGCAGGTAGCCTGGCCCTCGCCTTCCTGCACAGCTCCGCTCAATTCTCATTTCCCTTCACTGCACAGTCTGGGATTTCTCCCATTAACAACGATTTCTCCGGCCGATTTTTGACCAGACCAATCAGAGAACAGAAGGGGCGGAGTTTTTGGCCCCTAACCCACGCCCCCAGCTGTCCCAGCGCAGCCAGCGAGCAGACGCATGTTCTCATTCAAAGCGATGCAAAGCGATGCAGGACTGTTTTATAGGAATGTGACACAAATTTATTAATTTCCCCTTCTTAATCCCTTATCTGGAGTTTTCTTTTGTTTTTTTCCCCCCAAAAGTCAAGTAATCGCTCCC
This sequence comes from Garcialebias charrua, assembly GCA_038048925.1. Lineage (NCBI taxonomy): Eukaryota > Metazoa > Chordata > Actinopteri > Cyprinodontiformes > Rivulidae > Garcialebias > Garcialebias charrua. The sequence continues at coordinate 12,996 of JBBPBX010037500.1, read as the reverse complement.
TCCTCCCTCCTCCTTCTCCTCCTCACCCTCCGAAGAGTGAAATGAACAATGCCTCAGGTTGTCACGAGAGAATTAAAGTCAGGTTTTACGTTGCTGCCCGAGTCCCATCAGATTTCCTGGGGGCTCATGTACAAAGACTTGCGTGGATTTCCTACTGAAAAGTGACGTACGGTCAAATCCAGAAAAGTGTGCACGCACAAAAAAATCCAGATGTATCAAACTGTGCGTACACCGGAATCCACGCACATTCCTTTTGTACATCACAATTAACGTGGAACTGAGCGCACGTGAGACACCTCCCCTGACACGCCTTCATTTACATATGTTAAACAGATGCAAATTACTTCCTGCATGTGTGAAGGACATGTTTGTTTGATCCCTGCGCGATCAGAAATGATTTCTAGATTCAGGAAAATAATGAATTTAATATAATATGAGTGAGGAAAATAATCCTAAGTAAGAATAGTAATAAAATGTGTTCATCACGCAAAGAACGAGTGATTGTGTGTCGGTATTTGTGTGTGCGCTCACCCTGCTTTGGTGCGCACCCGGCACATCCATTCATTCTGAGTGAAAATATTAACTTTGCGCACGAGTTTATTACCATAATTACTGTAAACACAGAGGAACTTAGATGTTTGGTTGAACATAGATCTTTGTTTATTTAATAGATGATATGAAGAAACGGGTCTGTGCGTCTCAGTGGAGAGTTTTCATGACATGACGTGATGTTGGAGTCTCCAAACGCTGCGCGCAGCGCGCGCCACAGCCTTGTGCGCAATCTGTTTGTCTGTGAAGCTGTTACTCTCCAACAAGTTATATATGGTGTACTTTCACGTGTCATTTTGGAGAAATCTACAATAAACGCAGATTATGAATCACCTCCAGCTGCCGTGTGAGGGTGCGCGCGCGCTCCAAAGCGCGACCACTCAGCCTTTGGAATCATATAGATGAGACCATTCTATTGGACATGATCCGGCTTTGTGTGGACTGGAATGGCACAGTCCCGATCGACCTGCAGCTCCCTCTGGAAAGCTCGGGAACAGTTTGATCGCTGCTTCTGCACGCGTTGTGCGGTTCCTGCGTTGTGCTCCAGAGCGCAGTGAATGAAAAAGGATTATTCCTGAAAACGGCTGATAAGCCATATCATAGATCAGCAAATTATATCTGTTTATAAATAAATGCTCTGCGTGTTACACTATTTATTATATTCTCCAGTAAGTCTGAATGAATCCGTTCCTGTTAAGTTTATTTTTGGCACAACTTTGCACGTCCTTTATTTACTGCGTCATGTGGATGTAATACTTGTTAATCGTGTGTTTGGTGGGAATATTAATCATTTTCACATCATGAACAGTTAATAATAATAATAATAATAATAATAATAATAATAATAATGAATTCAATTTATAACGCACTTTTCATTAATGAAAATCTCAAAGTGCTACAAGGTGCAACAGAATTAAATGTCAATAAAACATTTAATAAACAATTAAAATCAACAACAGTATCAGCTATGATCAAAAGTAGAATCATGAGGAGGTAGAGTATGCTCGGTTGAAAAGAAAGGTCTTCAAGCCGCTCTTAAAGTCAACCACAGACTGTGGGGCTTCAGTTTCTCTGAATCACCTGTAAGTGTCGCCAAAGGAACAAGAACCACAGAAACGTGCGTACGCCTGCTCGGGAGCTTGCGTGGAAATGTACCTGGATGCGCATATATTCACGTTCAGTTCAGTTTTGATACATACGGGGTTTTGCGTGGATAGTGACGTAAGCAAGTTTTTTGTGCGCACGCACGGTTGATACATGAGGCCCCTGGTCTTCTGGTGTGTTGGACCAGCGCTCCATGGTTTTATTTTATTTTATTAGGACGTTTTATTAACATATAAACACAGAATATCCAAAGGCAGCGAGAGAAAATTCAGCAGGAGGCGGAGCTGAAGTCAAGTTCAGAAGACCACGGGGGAGCGCGCAGCCAACGAGCATTCGCATGTTCTCATTCAAAGCGATGCAGGACTGTTTTATATGTGACACAAATTTATTAATTTCCCCTTCTTAATCCCTTATCTGGAGTTTTCTTTTCTTTTTTTTTTGCCAAAAGTAAGTGATCATCGCTCCCTCCTCCTCCTCTTCCTCCTCTCCCCCGCTGAGTGAAATGAACAAGGAAATGACTGAGGTTGTCACGAGAGATTTAAACTCGGGTTTTACGTTGCTGCCCGAGTCCCATCAGATTTCCTGGTCTTCTGGTGTGTTGGACTAGCGCTCCATGGTTTTATTTTATTTTATTAGGACGTTTTATTAACATAAACACAGAATATCCAAAGGCAGCGAGAGAAAATTCAGCAGGAGGCGGAGCTGAAGTCAAGTTCAGCAGACCAGGGGGAGCAGCCATCAGCAGAGGCCACGCCTCCAGCAAGAATCGTTTGTCAATGGAAAAAGTCCAGACCCTTGTCTGAAGCGAAGGACAAGGGTCTGGTTTTAACGAGGCTAAGTTGCAGGTGATCTGGTGGATTTCTCTGAAGAGGAAGTAGTCAGTGGCTATCTCTGTCCCAGACTGGAAATAAAACACAAAGAGGTAAAAAAAAAAACGAGTTAATAAGATCATTTTAAATTAAAAAAGTTAATTAGATAATAATAATAAAAGAACAATACCTCTTCTTGAACAGTTGTTATGAGGTGGTTGAATCTCTCTGTCATCATCGTCTCGTCGTCGTCGTCATAATAATAATAATAATAATAATAATGAATTCCATTTATAATGCACTTTTCATTAATAAAAATCTCAAAGTGCTACAAAGTGTAAAAAAGCAAAGATCAAAATAAAATAAGTGATAAAATCAAATAAAATCAATAATAATATCGACTAAGATCAAAGATAAAATCATGTGATGCAGATTAGGCTTGCTTAAAAAATAAATAAAATAAAACAAGTGATAAAATCAAGTAAAATCAATAATGATATCAGCTAAGATCAAAGATAAAATCATGTGGAGGCAGAATAGGCTTGCTTAAAAAGAAAGGTCTTTATGCTGCTTTTAAAGTCAACCAGTGACTGTGGAGCTCTCAGGTCGTCAGGGAGGGAGTTCCACAGGCGGGGGGCAGCCACACAGAATGCTCGGTCTCCCATGGTCCTCAATTTGGTCCGAGGAATATGAAGTAAATTACTGTTCTGTGATCGTAGAGACCGGGTGGATGAATATGGTGCAAGAATGTCCTTTAGATAGTCAGGTGAAGTGCCGTGCAAGCATTGATGGGTAATGAGAGCAGTTTTGTACTGAATTCTGTAGGTGACAGGAAGCCAATGGAGGTTATGGAGAATGGGTGTAATATGTTCAAATTTACGAACTCTCAACAGAATCCTTGCTGCACTGTTTTGAATGTATTGAAGTTTCTGAAGGTTTTTGCCAGGGATACCAATAAACAGGGAGTTGCAGTAGTCGAGCCTGGAGGAGACAAAGGCATGGACGAGTTTCTCAGCATCAGGAAAAGTCAGAGATGGGCGAAGTCTGGAGATGTTTCGAAGATGGAAGAAGCAGGTTTTAAACAGATGCTTAATGTGATTTTCAAATGTAAGATGAGAGTCCATTTTTATTCCAAGATTTGTAACAGAGGTGGAGAGGGGGATGTCTTGACCAGAGAAGGAGATTGTTGTTAAAGTTGATGTTTGTATCTGGTGAGGGGTGCCAATCAATATGGCCTCAGTCTTCGAGCAGTTTAATTGAAGAAAGTTCATCAGGGCAGGGCTTTAATCAGCTCCAAGGCTTGTTGACAATATCAGTTTGAGCTTTTTCATAAAGTGCTGAACATTTTGGCTGAAGTGTTGACGTGATGGATGTCGATGTGAGGCTCAATAACTTTAAAGTCAGCGCATCAACAACATTCAGACGTAGATCCAGAGCTTTAAAAATTCCTACAGTTTGTGTTATTGATCTGGACCTATCTGAATTACCTGATGAAGGTTGTTTAAATGCTTCTGCTGTTAGCGGTGTTTGCAACAAGCTGCTTTTCTTGCTTGTAGATGATGTTCACGTTCAGATGATGCCATTTCAAGAGCGTTAACAAGTCAGACATGTTGTCTGCTGCAGATCCAATCTCTGTGAAACAATGTCGACACACAGCTTTGAATTTGTTCACGTCTTTTAACAAGAAAGCCATAACGTTCCCAAACAGGAGACCGCAATGAGACGCTAGGCTGCTAAATGCTACGCGTGCTGCAAGATAATAGCTCCATACTGAAACACGCCTAGGAATTTTAGTTCTGCGACGCATATTCTCCCGTTAATAAAATTTAATGAGTGAAAAAATAAACAAGTACGCAGGTGGACCGAACCGAACGTGCCATAGCGAAACAGTTCGGTACACCCATGTGTACCGTTACACCCCTACCATCTTCTGTCTGCATATACATTAAAGTGGGCCTAAACACCCTGTGGATCTTTAACTCCGCCCCCAGACAACATTCAAAATCTCCATCAAAATGGGCGTGTCGAGAGACAAGGAGGGGAGGAGGTTGGGGGTTGTCCTGCGTTCACGCCCCCTCTAGTGGTAAACTCCCACCCCGCCCCAAGGTTAGATTTCAAAATGGCGGATACTCGCGTCTTCAGTAAGTAAATACCTAAACTTTTACTAAAATAACAGTTGTAAAATGTTGTTGCGTGTATTTAATCACACACACACACACAGCTTAAGCGTATGCTTCTGAACACAGAACACATTAAAAACCTGTGTTTAGTTGCATGGCATGCGGTGTACGGCTGTGTTTTTGTCGTTGTTTGGATCACAACAGTGTTGCATGCCAGCTGCAGTGACTTTAATTCCCCACATCTTATTATTTAGCGCATTACAAAAGTAACGTTTCATAACAAATTTTATTTTAAAATATTGATTTCTTCTACCCTCGTTTTGTTTGACACTTTGGCTTATTTGTGTTGTGCAACCCAGAACTAAACACACGTTGTTTGTTGAATTGACTATAAATTAGCACTAAACAGCAAACCAAACCAATTGCAATGAATTTAACAATACTGTGTATCCTTTAAAATGTTTTTTTCAGAGAACTGTGATGACTCAAGCACCCACACAAAGAGTAATTGCAGCCAGGATGGACTCTGGGCCGACTATTCCATTTTGTTTTTTAGTAGTTTATAGTTTATTTTGCACAGGTTCTGCACAGTAAAAACTGTGGGTTTTCAGTTGTTACTTTTTAAAACATGTCTGCATTTATATACTTTTTAAGTGATTACTGTATATGTTTTCGTGTTCAAACACAGTCAATGGACATGCTGTTGTTGAAGTACAATTCGTCTGGAAGACAATTTTGCACATTCATACCGGTAATTTGTTTTTGAAGCAATTGTGTTATTTTATATAAATACAGTCACTGGCCAGACTACGGGTAAACTTATTTTTGTTATAATTCATGACTGTGTACCACTCATTTCATTAATATAACTAATTATCCTTCTTTTTCAACACATTGTAATTTGGTGAACCTTAAAGTGTAACTCACCTCAAAATTAACCTTTTTTAGCTGATAAACTCCCTAGAATGTGTTTAAAATGTTTTATATCACTATATGTTGTCTACATTTCCTGGACCAGACCCTTGTACTGGAGGATTAACCTGATAGTCCTGGACCGTTACTTTAACCAAGAAGATCCGATGATGATGCAGAGAGTCTCGGCCAGAGCTGCTTCATCTCCTGAGACCTACCGGTACATCCACGACAATGTTGGGTGCTACAGCTGACACCCTGGTGTTTGTTTTCTGGCTGGCAGGTGGAGCATCCTGTAATGATAAGAGCTTTAAATAAGTGTCTGTTTTGAGCATGAGAGCAGGCGCACTGTAACTAGTTGGCTTGTAGAGGGTGCCCTGGTTCTTTGTTGTAAAAAGGGCACATGTTGACTGTATGACACAGTTGCATCAGTTCTTAACTTGCATAAAGCTGCCTGCTTCAAGTAACACTCCGGTGTGGTTATTAACCCTCTTACACCTAAGTCTCAAATTTCCGCCTGGCATTTTTTACTTGTTTTTCACTAGAAAATAGGAAGAAAATGTCCTATGGCCCAGTGCTTCAGCACATTTTTCCAGAATATGTAGAACTTTCAATATCTGGCATTGTTTTACATTGATCTGAACCAGAGTGGTGTTCTGTTATTGGACTTCTGTGCTCGTCATGGATTGTCCATAACGAACACCATGTTTAAGCATAAGGGTGTCCATATGTGCTCTTGGCACCAGGACACCCTAGGTCGCAGTTCGATGATCGACTTTGTTGTCGTCTCATCTGATCTGCGGCCGCATGTCTTGGACACTCGGGTGAAGAGAGGGGCGGAGCTGTCAACTGACCACTACCTGGTGGTGAGTTGGCTCCGATGGTGGGGGAGGATGCCGGTCAGACCTGGCAGACCCAAACGTATTGTGAGGGTCTGCTGGGAACGTCTGGCAGAGTCTCCCGTAAGACGGAGCTTTAACTCCCACCTCCGGGAGAGCTTTGAACACGTTCCGAGGGAGGCGGGGGACATGGAGTCCGAGTGGGCCGTGTTCCGCGCCTCTATTGTCGAGGCAGCTTATCGGAGCTGTGGCCGCAAGGTTGTTGGTGCCTGTCGTGGTGGCAACCCTCGAACCCGGTGGTGGACACCGGCAGTGAGGGATGCTGTCAGGCTGAAGAAGGAGTCCTATTGGGCCTTTTTGGCTTGTGGGACCCCGGAAGCAGCTGATAGGTACCGGCAGTCCAAGCGGCATGCGGCTCGGGTGGTTGCTGAGGCAAAAACTCGGGCGTGGGAGGAGTTCGGAGAGGCCATGGAGAATGACTTCCGTACGGCTTCGAGGCGATTCTGGTCCACCATCCGGCGTCTCAGGGGGGGAAAGAGGTACGCGACCAACACCATTTATGGTGGGGGTGGCGTGCTGCTGACCTCAACTCGGGATGTTGTGAGTCGGTGGGCGGAATACTTCGAAGACCTCCTCAATCCTACTGGCACGTCTTCCACTGAGGAAGCGGAGCCTGGGGACTTTGGGTCGGGTTCTCCGATCTCTGGTGCTGAGGTCGCCGAGGTGGTTAAAAAGCTCCGCGGTGGCAAGGCTCCGGGGGTGGATGAGATTCGCCCGGAGTTCCTTAGGGCTCTGGATGTTGTAGGGTTGTGTTGGCTTACGCGACTCTGCAATATCGCGTGGACATCGGGGGCAGTTCCCTTGGATTGGCAGACTGGGGTGGTGGTTCCCCTATTCAAAAAGGGGGACCGTAGGGTGTGTTCCAACTATAGGGGGATCACACTCTTAAGCCTCCCTGGTAAGGTCTATTCAGGGGTTCTGGAGAGGAGGGTCCGTCGGATAGTCGAACCTCGGATTCAGGAGGAGCAGTGTGGTTTTCGTCCTGGTCGTGGAACACTGGACCAGCTCTACACCCTCAACAGGGTCCTGGAGGGTGCGTGGGAGTTTGCCCAACCAGTTTACATGTGCTTTGTGGACTTGGAGAAGGCATTCGACCGCGTCCCTCGGGGGGTTCTGTGGGGGGTACTCCGGGAGTATGGGGTACCAGGCCCATTGATATGGGCTGTTAGGTCCCTGTACGACCGGTGTCAGAGCTTGGTCCGCATTGCCGGCAGTAAGTCAGGCTCGTTTCCGGTGAGAGTTGGACTCCGCCAAGGTTGCCCTTTGTCACCGATTCTGTTCATAACTTTTATGGACAGAATTTCTAGGCGCAGCCAAGGTGTTGAGAGGATCCGTTTTGGTGACCTTAGAATCGCTTCTCTGTTTTTTGCAGATGATGTGGTCCTACTGGCTTCATCAGTTCGTGATTTACAACTTTCACTGGAGCGGTTTGCAGCCGAGTGTGATGCGGCCGGGATGAGGATCAGTTCCTCCAAATCCGAGGCCATGGTCTTGAGCCGGAAAAGGGTAGCATGCCCTCTCCGGGTCGGGGAGGAGGTCCTGCCCCAAGTGGAGGAGTTTAAGTATCTCGGGATCTTGTTCACGAATGAGGGAAAACTGGAGCGTGAGATCGATAGGCGGATAGGTGCAGCGTCCGCAGTGAAGCGGGCGCTGTACCGGTCTGTCGTGGTGAAGAGAGAGCTGAGTCAAAAGGCAAAGCTCTCAATTTACCGATCGATCTACGTTCCCACCCTCATCTATGGTCATGAGCTTTGGGTTATGACCGAAAGAACAAGATCTCGGATACAAGCGGCTGAAATGAGTTTTCTCCGCAGGGTGGCTGGACTCTCCCTTAGAGATAGGGTGAGAAGCTCAGTCATCCGGGAGGGACTCGGAGTAGAGCCGCTGCTTCTCCACATCGAGAGGAGCCAGTTGAGGTGGCTCGGGCATCTGGTTAGGATGCCTCCTGGACGCCTCCCTGGTGAGGTGTTCCGGGCATGTCCCACCGGGAGGAGACCCAGAGGAAGACCCAGGACGCGCTGGAGGGACTATGTTTCTCGGCTGGCCTGGGAACGCCTTGGGATTCCCCCGGAGGAGCTGCTCCAAGTGGCTGGGGAGAGGGAAGTCTGGGCCTCCCTACTTAGGCTGCTACCCCCGCGACCCGACCCCGGATAAGCGGAAGAAGATGGATGATGGATGGATGTTTTACATTATACTTGATACTAAACCACTATTAAAACTGTTTAATATCACTAAAAAACAAAAAACGAAAATATATTTTAGTGATTTTATGCAAATAAAAATCTGCATTTGAACATGAAGTACAGATTTTGCATCACAAATTAACAATTTCAACACTATAGAACACATTTACAATGTTTTTTTTATTCCCACATATTTTTACAAACAAGAAACAGACTAACAATTCTAACTATTTACAGGCGATTTTTCCCCTCCCCCATTTCTTATTATTGTCCTGAGCCTTTGTTTGTATTCCCTGAAGCAGTTTCTCTCCAGCTGAGGCACAAGCCCACATCACAGGCCTCACACCTCCAGGCTGTGCTTTTCTTATTCAGTGCTTGCAGCGCCGCCTTCCCATGCTTGCTCTCTGAGACACATTGCCTGATCGTTGCTGCATGGGGCTGGAGATGGTCTACAGGTTCCTTTTTGTGGCTCATTTCGAAGAGGAACACCTAGGAGGTGTGCTGCCAGCTCTTCCTGGAATCTCTGGTCATCATCTTACTTCTCATAGTGACACACTGGTCCTTGTGTATCAGGAATGAGTTGGTCACAGCAATGTGGTGTGTGGTGCTGTTGTATTGAGACTTTCATATATAGTGCACTTCTACACAGACAAAGTACAAACTGATGATTATAATATCTTATAGACTTGATAAACTATTCTAAAAACAACATAAAATATAAAATAAAACTATAAATACATCCTATTATGTGTACCCAGTAAAAACTATTATCCACAAGTAACAAGCGAGCCTCATTCATTCAGAAATAAAATTCAAAAAGTTATTAGATCAAATGTTTTTTCAGCTTTTTCTTCAGAAGAACAAAAAGAAACTTCTCCAAATCATCTAGGAATCTCCTTATTGTCTTTTTATTCCTTGAAAAACATTAGTTTGACATAGTTTCTGCTGAATCTCTGCTCTGCTGCTCATGTTTGCCTGCTCACGCTGCATTCCGTTCTGCTGAAGACAAAAGCCTCGCTTTCCCCAGCGCTGCAGCCGGCGGAGGGTGATTACCGTAATACCAGCAAAAACAGCCTAAAAGCGCACTCTTTTTTCTTTCAAACACCGTTTAAATTTTTCTGATAGCGCAAACGGTTGCAGAGTTACGGCAATGTAAAAATAGCTTGTGAAAACGTATCGCCGACGATACCTTCGGTTTAAAAGGGTTAAAGAACTCACTACACAAACATGACATGGTGTCAGAAGATGGACTTGAAGAGGAGCAACCGTTTGTAAAGTAGGACGCAGAGTAAGCCACGTTTTGGAGACCGCAGTGAAGTTATTTTCATATTGGACGTTGGATATTCGAGCTCCGTGCCTTCAGCTGCGTTGCTCTCGTCAGTCCGCTTCATGGAGTCTGATTTCGGCAACCGCGCTGAGTCTGCCCCTACTCAGAGACGTCATGGTTCACTTAGGGACCGTCAACAAATTTTCGACCGCGTCACTCTTCAGAAACATAAAATAATAATTTTACACGATTTGACCCACCCACAATTAGTGTTTATTAAAAAGTGTTTACAGCTGTTTATTTCTCAATTTTTATGCATTTTGTATTTTTTCTCAATTTAATATTTAATAAATCACTGTTTTTGCTCAATACCGTTCAGGTCTTATGAGCCACCCACACAAAACTGACATCAAACTACTCTCCAAGACCAGACCTATGAGGCACAGCCTTTTGTTTTTCATTTTTATGCATTTTGTAATTTTGAACAATTTATTAACTCACAAATCACTGTTTTTGCTCAATACCGTTCAGGTCTTATGAGCCACCCACACAAAACTGACATCAAACTACTCTCCAAGACCAGATCTATGAGGCACAGCTTTTTGTTGTTCATTTTTATGCATTTTGTAATTTTTTATAATTTAATATTTCATAAATCACTGTTTTTGCTCAATACCGTTCAGGTCTTATGAGCCACCCACACAAAACTGACATCAAACTACTCTCCAAGACCAGACCTATGAGGCACAGCTTTTTGTTTTTCATTTTTATGCATTTTGTAATTTTTAACAATTTATTAACTCACAAATCACTGTTTTTGCTCAATACCGTTCAGGTCTTATGAGCCACCCACACAAAACTGACATCAAACTACTCTCCAAGACCAGACCTATGAGGCACAGCTTTTTGTTTTTCATTTTTATGCATTTTGTAATTTTTTATAATTTAATATTTCATAAATCACTGTTTTTGCTCAATACCGTTCAGGTCTTATGAGCCACCCACACAAAACTGACATCAAACTACTCTCTAAGAACAGGCCTATGAGGCACAGCTTTTTGTTTTTCATTTTTATGCATTTTGTAATTTTTTATAATTTAATATTTCATAAATCACTGTTTTTGCTCAATACCGTTCAGGTCTTATGAGCCACCCACACAAAACTGACATCAAACTACTCTCCAAGACCAGACCTATGAGGCACAGCTTTTTGTTTTTCATTTTTATGCATTTTGTAATTTTTAACAATTTATTAACTCACAAATCACTGTTTTTGCTCAATACCGTTCAGGTCTTATGAGCCACCCACACAAAACTGACATCAAACTACTCTCCAAGACCAGACCTATGAGGCACAGCTTTTTGTTTTTCATTTTTATGCATTTTGTAATTTTTAACAATTTATTAACTCACAAATCACTGTTTTTGCTCAATACCGTTCAGGTCTTATGAGCCACCCACACAAAACTGACATCAAACTACTCTCCAAGACCAGACCTATGAGGCACAGCTTTTTGTTTTTCATTTTTATGCATTTTGTAATTTTTAACAATTTATTAACTCACAAATCACTGTTTTTGCTCAATACCGTTCAGGTCTTATGAGCCACCCACACAAAACTGACATCAAACTACTCTCCAAGACCAGACCTATGAGGCACAGCTTTTTGTTTTTCATTTTTATGCATTTTGTAATTTTTTATAATTTAATATTTCATAAATCACTGTTTTTGCTCAATACCGTTCAGGTCTTATGAGCCACCCACACAAAACTGACATCAAACTACTCTCCAAGACCAGACCTATGAGGCACAGCTTTTTGTTTTTCATTTTTATGCATTTTGTAATTTTTAACAATTTATTAACTCACAAATCACTGTTTTTGCTCAATACCGTTCAGGTCTTATGAGCCACCCACACAAAACTGACATCAAACTACTCTCCAAGACCAGACCTATGAGGCACAGCTTTTTGTTTTTCATTTTTATGCATTTTGTAATTTTTTATAATTTAATATTTCATAAATCACTGTTTTTGCTCAATACCGTTCAGGTCTTATGAGCCACACACACAAAACTGACATCAAACTACTCTCTAAGAACAGGCCTATGAGGCACAGCTTTTTGTTTTTCATTTTTATGCATTTTGTAATTTTTAACAATTTATTAACTCACAAATCACTGTTTTTGCTCAATACCGTTCAGGTCTTATGAGCCACCCACACAAAACTGACATCAAACTACTCTCTAAGAACAGGCCTATGAGGCACAACTTTTTGTTTTTCATTTTTATGCATTTTGTAATTTTTTATAATTTATTAACTCACAAATCACTGTTTTTGCTCAATACCGTTCAGGTCTTATGAGCCACCCACACAAAACTGACATCAAACTACTCTCCAAGACCAGACCTATGAGGCACAGCTTTTTGTTTTTCATTTTTATGCATTTTGTAATTTTTAACAATTTATTAACTCACAAATCACTGTTTTTGCTCAATACCGTTCAGGTCTTATGAGCCACCCACACAAAACTGACATCAAACTACTCTCTAAGAACAGGCCTATGAGGCACAGCTTTTTGTTTTTCATTTTTATGCATTTTGTAATTTTTTATAATTTAATATTTCATAAATCACTGTTTTTGCTCAATACCGTTCAGGTCTTATGAGCCACCCACACAAAACTGACATCAAACTACTCTCTAAGAACAGGACTATGAGGCACAGCTTTTTGTTTTTCATTTTTATGCATTTTGTAATTTTTAACAATTTATTAACTCACAAATCACTGTTTTTGCTCAATACCGTTCAGGTCTTATGAGCCACCCACACAAAACTGACATCAAACTACTCTCCAAGACCAGACCTATGAGGCACAGCTTTTTGTTTTTCATTTTTATGCATTTTGTAATTTTTTATAATTTAATATTTCATAAATCACTGTTTTTGCTCAATACCGTTCAGGTCTTATGAGCCACCCACACAAAACTGACATCAAACTACTCTCTAAGAACAGGCCTATGAGGCACAGCTTTTTGTTTTTCATTTTTATGCATTTTGTAATTTTTAACAATTTATTAACTCACAAATCACTGTTTTTGCTCAATACCGTTCAGGTCTTATGAGCCACCCACACAAAACTGACATCAAACTA
>JBBPBX010037499.1:0-30893 GCA_038048925.1 Garcialebias charrua | reverse complement strand
TGACGCGCTCCACCGGATTATTTTCGCTTCGTATCCGACCGGAAGTACAGAGTGGTCCGTCTGCAAAACGCTCCACCAAACTTTTCGCTGATCGCTACCTCTTCGGCTCCATGATGGTAAATAAATAAACTACATCTCATACCAACATTAAGGCAGCTAACAAGTTATACTCCGCTTAAAGCGGTAAGTCAGCTCAATACAAACACGATGCTAACGTTAGCTCGTTTTTTTTTTCTTAGACAAACGACCTGAAATGGCTTGTTCACCAGTGACTGTCCAAGGTAAATACATCAGTGTAAACTCAACTGAATGAAGAGAGACACAGAACAGTTACAACAGCATATGTTGTGAAAAGCTTGCATCCCTTTTCAGATGTGGATTCAACTCCTGCCATGGATTGCACTTACATTGCACTCAAATCCAACACTTATTAACATTCTTAATCCATTTAAAGTTCTCTGTGTCTTTTAAAATGTTTTAATGTCTCTAGTTTTCAGTATTATATAATTTCTGTTTATGTTCTCTTTCATTCCATTATGAATGAATGTCACAGTTTGAAGAATTATTGAATAGGTTAGTTAGGCAATAACAACAGAGCTAATAATTGTACACATTCTCAGTCTTAAAAATGATTTAATAATCTCTTTTTACTGATAATACTGATAAACCTGTTGTTTGTTTAGGAACTTCCTGCAGTCTGTCCAGAAAGTCTCCACTGGAGGAGCGTTCTGCTGAGCAAGAGGCACAACATAATGTCACAGCTCCATGTCCATGAAGAAACAAATGGAGAGGGGGCTGCAGATACCAGGACATCCCACCAGCTGTTCTGTCTGAGGATCCTGCTGCTGTGGTGGAACCAGGTTAGCCCATCAGTGGGAGTTCAGTAACATGACTGCAGCATCACATACTGGACAATATTATATGTATAATAATAATATATGTTGGTGAGTCCTCCATGTTGGCTCTAATCTGCCCTGTGAGAAATTCATAGTAAATGTAACAAAAAGGAAAAAGTTCATAGCATTAAATTCAAACAGAAGTTCAAATTATTCAATAATTTCCAGTGTAGTGGTGAACCATGTTTAATTATTGATAGTTATAAACAAAAGTGTACAATTGACACGTACAAATAAATACATAATTGTGAATTTACTTTACACTATGCAAACATACAACCTTGTCCATCTTTAAAAAAAATCACAGTTCATATAGGTAATTAATAAATACATTTCAAAATGTAGTTTACATACAATGCTAAATTTATAAATATAAACAATACAGCTTTTCCATTTATTTATCACTACATAACCTAGGCTCTGTATCACTAATGAACTTTAACACCTTTTGGCAGGCTAAACATGTCTATGGATGAGCTGTATGAGGAATGTGTGACTGCAAACAGCCTGATAGACCACCTCACCACCTCACCTCAGGAGAAAGAAAGGTGGCAGTCCCAGGGAACAGCAGAGAAGTGGATGCAAGTTCTTCAGGCAGCTGACCTCCCCAACAGAACACCTGAACTCACACCTGGCCTCAAATGCTCCCATCATTCATGGTTGAGCAATGGCTAAGCAGTTCCATGTGATCCAGGTTTGAACTTGAGAAAAACATCATACAGACTGTCTACCTACACTTCAATCAAAGTAAGGGATTTCTTTTTCTGCTGCTTCGAGCTTTCTTAGAGCTCATGGACTTGTTTTTCATGCACGTGGACATGGACTGCACACCAAGGCACTGGTGTCACTATGGTTGCAACATGTTTCTGATGGATGTGATTTGCTACTGGTTTGCTGCTGATTGATGTCAATGCAGTAGCTGCTGCTCTTTCAGAAGTGTTCATGTTTGACATCATTTGCTGATGAAGGATGGATGTGATTTGCTGCTGAATGATGTCAATATAGTAGTATTATATATACAATACAGTCAATACAGTAGTATATAGTAGTAGTCAATACAGTAGTATATATATATATATATATATATATATATATATATATATATATATATATATATATATATATATATATATATACATATATATATATATATATATAGTAAAATGGGTGTTTGGTTAGGGAGGGGGCCCTGTGAGCTTCGGTGCCCAGGGGCCCCTGGGGTTGTTAATCCGGCCCTGGGTGTGGGATCACCTGCCATGCAGAGGGCTTTCCGAGTGAGGCGGTTGCTGTGTAAGTCCTGTAGTGAGGGGAAGGAGGTGCCGACAATCTTCTCAGCTGCTCTCACGATGCGCTGGAGGCTCTTGCGGCAGGATGCAGTACATGCACCAAACCACACAGTGATGCAGCTGGTCAGGACACTTTCTATGGCACCCCTGTAGAAGGTGCACATGATGGGGGTTGGAGCTCCAGCTCTTTTCAGCTTGCGGAGAAAGTAGAGACGCTGGTGAGCCTTCTTGGCCAGTGATGCAGTGTTCCTGCTCCAGGACAGGTCCTTTGAGACGTGCACTCCCAGGAACTTGGTGCTGTCCACTCTCTCCACTGTGGTGCTGTTGATGGTCAGAGGGGCATGTTGGGCATCCCTCTTCCTGAAGTCCACAACAATCTCCTTTGTCTTCTCCACGTTGAGAGTGAGATTGTTGTGTCCGCACCACAAGGCCAGGCGGCTCACCTCGTTCCTGTAGTCCGTCTCATCGTTGTTGCTGATGAGACCCACCACTGTTGTGTCGTCCGCAAACTTGATGAAGTGGTTGGAGCTGTATGATGGTGTGCAGTCGTGTGTTAGCAGGGTGAATAGAAGGGGGCTCAGCACACATCCTTGTGGGGCCCCTGTGTTCAATGTGATGGTGCTGGATGTGTTACTCCCGACCCGTACTGCCTGTGGTCTCCCGGTCAGGAAGTCTAGCAGCCAGTTACACATTGAGGTGTTCAGCCCCAGACTGTCCAGTTTAAGGATGAGCTGTTGGGGGATGATGGTGTTGAATGCCGAGCTGAAGTCGATGAACAGCATTCTAACATAAGAGTCTTTCGTGTTCAGATGTGTGAGAGCTGTGTGGAGGGCAGAGGAGATGGCATCGTCGGTTGAGCGATTAGGTATGCAAATTGGAATGGATCCAGGGAGGTAAGATGTCATAATTATGAGATAATATTTCATAATTATGAGATAAGATGTCATAATTATGAGATCTCATAAGTATGATTATGAGATCAGGATCTCATAAGTATGAGATCATGAGTCAATTTTTTTTTAAATTTGGTGAATGCAATGCTCTTCCGTAGAAAAAAAGGCTTAAAGTCTACAGATTTGCTGAAGTGCGTTGTGTTAGATTATAATCATTATACGCTGCAGTCAGTGTTGTCCAAAGTTTGGGTCGCGTCCTTACTGTGGATAAAATTATATTCAATTTATATAGCGCCAAGTCATAACAGAAGTCATCTCAGGGCACTGAACAGAAACATCCATTAAAAAAATAATAATAATTAAACTCTATACCCTGTATATCTGAGGAGCAGACTGCTTTGAATTTAACTCCATCACAAATCTCATCTTGAGCAAGCACCAAGGCGACAGTGGAAAGGAAAAACTCCCTCATGAGGAAGGAGCAGAACCAGGATCACAGCAAGCGGCCGCCCATCTGCTTCATCCATTTCCAGAAATTAAATGAAAATGTATACTAGTTGTTGCTAGAATCGCTTTTTCTTCACGAGATCAAACAATGTGGGGATAACCAATACTTTTTAAATGTTTTGTTGAACTTGTTTATTGGCAAAATTTATATAATTCAATTTCAGCTGAAGTCAAAAGTTTCTGCCAGTTTATCTGAAAGGTGCTATGTGTAAGTTTCTGTTGTGCTCAGGACTTAGAAATATTTTCAGCAGGGAAAAGCATTCTGTCCCTGAAAAGCATTCAGTCCGTGCTCTGCTGAACATGAGTTCTGCTCCGCCTCCTGCTGCATGTCCGCTTGGAGCCGCTTCAGTATTCTGTGTTTATATGTTAATAAAACGTTCTAAAAAAATAAAAAATTAAACTGGATGAATTCAAGAGATGAAAAATTACAAATCAATGAAACAACTCACAATCAAAATGGATAAAATATACGGTGAAATGAACAAATACATTAGAACATGACAACATACGAAGACTCAGAACCTAAAATATATAATGTTGAAAATGTGATTGATGCAAATTTTTTTCCTGTAATAAATGATAGCGAATATTATAATGAAGAGCAGTTTAATGACATCAATATATCAAATGGAGTTCTCTCCATTATTCACTTTAATAGCAGAAGTATAAATGCAAACATATCCAAAATAACAGATTACTTAAAACAATTAAATAGAACTTTTACGATAATAGCGTTGTCAGAGACATGGCTTAATGATGATAACACTAGTAATATTCACATCGAGGGGTATGATTTATATCATATGAACAGAAATAATAAAAGAGGTGGTGGTGTCGCACTATTTGTCAATAATGAAATAAAATGTAAATTAAATAATGAAATGTCAATAATAGTTGATAATATTATGGAAATGATAACAATAGAAATTATAAACAAAAACGATAAAAACATAATAATAAGTTGTGTATATAGATCACCAGGAGCAAATATAGAAATATTCACGGATAAAATCTTGGAACTAATGGAGAAAAGTTTTAATAAAAATATTTTCTTGTGTGGAGACTTTAACATTGATATGGGAAATAAAACAGATTCAAATAACATAAGCACATTTATAAACTCAATGTACAGTTTAAATATGTATCCATTGATATCAAAGCCAACAAGAATTACAACTCATAGTGCCACAATAATTGATAATATTTTCACAAATATAACAAATGGGGATGTAATTGGTGGTATCTTAACGACCGACTTAAGTGATCATTTACCAGTTTTCACAATCTTTAAAAATGATCAAAAAATCACAAAAGCAGACACAACGAAGAAAAAAATCATAAACACATCAAAAAAAGTTTTGGAAAAATTGAAAGAGGATCTGGATAAACAAGACTGGAATGATGTGTATGTTGATGATACGAACAGGGCATATGATGAGTTTATGAATATCTTGGAAACCCTGTATGAAAAGAATTGTGTGCAAACAAATTACACAAAGAGAAATACAATGATCAACCATGGATGACAAAAGGGTTAAGAAATGCATGTAAAAAAAAGAATTATTTGTATTCATGTTTCTTGAAATTGCGAAGTCAGAGCGCAGAAGAAAAATATAAAAAGTATAAAAATAAATTAGTAGGGATTATAAGGAAACATAAGAAAGAATATTATAGTAAATTATTAGATAAAACTAATGGTGATATGAAAGCAACATGGCGAGTAATGAATGGTGTACTGAAGAATCATAAAGCAAAAACTGGTATTTCAAAATATTTTGTAAAAGACAACGATGAAGTTCATGATGAAAATGAAATTGTAAATGGATTTAATCAATATTTCGTGAATGTTGGATCAAGCCTTGCAGCTAAGATACCAAAAGTAGATAAAAATATGATCCACTCAATTACAGGTTGTGCAAATAGTATTTTCCTAAATGGAACTAACAAAGAGGAAATAATGAATGTAGTAAAACATCTTACAGACAAGAGATCGAAAGACTGGGTGGACATGGATATGATGTTTGTAAAGGACATAATGAGCCATGTTATTGAGCCGTTCACATACATATGTAACTTATCATTTTCAACAGGAATTTTTCCAGATAATATGAAAGTAGCTAAGGTCGTTCCTCTTTTTAAAAATGGTGATAAATGTGTATTCAACAATTATAGACCTATATCCTTGTTACCACAGTTTTCAAAAATTCTTGAAAAACTATTTGTAAACAGACTAGACCAATTTATAGATAAACAAAATATTCTAAGCAGCAGTCAGTATGGGTTTAGATCAAAAAACTCTACATCAATGGCTCTCATGGAATTAATGGAACAAATAACTACTGCTGTCGATCAAAAACAACATTGTATCAGTATCTTTGTTGATTTAAAAAAAGCATTCGATACTATTGATCACACAATTCTCCTTGAAAAACTGAACAAATATGGTATTAGAGGACCAGCATTACAGTGGGTATCTAGCTACTTAAAAAATAGGAAACAATTTGTACAAATAAATGATGTAAGATCTGACCTCTGTAATATCACATGTGGAGTTCCCCAAGGCTCTGTACTTGGACCAAAGCTTTTTATTTTATATGTGAATGACTTGGTAAATGTGTCAGGACTCCTTAAATGTGTACTTTTCGCAGATGATACCACTTTTTTCTGTTCAGGTGAAGATATAGAACAAATGTTAGAATTGATAAAGACAGAATTTGTAAAGATACAAACTTGGTTTAAAATAAATAAATTATCATTAAATCTAGAGAAAACTAATTACATGATATTCGGTAATAGAAAGAAAACTGTTGATGTTCCACTCAAAATTGAGGATGTTGAGATTTGTAGAGTGAGTGAGGTGAAGTTTTTGGGTGTTATCATTGATGACAAACTGACATGGAAACAACACATAAATTCTGTAAGAATAAAAATAGCTAAATCGATAGCAGTACTGTACAAAGTCAGAGACCTATTGAATGATAAGGCTCTGTATTTGTTGTATAACACAATCATTGTTCCACACTTAATCTATTGTATTGATGTTTGGGGGAATGCGTGTAAAACAATCACAAAGCCTATTTTTGTATTACAGAAAAGAGCTGTAAGAATTATCACTAGAAAGCATTACCGTCATCCATCAAGTACATTATTTTATCAACTAAAATTACTGAAGTTCCATGATTTGGTAGACTATAATATTTTATCAGTTATGTATAGAGCTCAAAATAATGCATTACCTTTAAATATCCAAATGCACTTTGTTAAAAGACAAAGTTGTTATAATCTTAAGGGAACAGAGTTGTTTGTAAAACCACAATTCAGAACCAGTTTGAAGGGACGTTCTACCTCAATTCAGGGAATTAGATTATGGAATGGCTTGGAGAATGTAGTTAAAAATGCCAAGTCAATGTTTACATTTAAAAAAATGATCAAAACAAATATGTTAAAAAAATATATGTGAAATAACGTAATGTGTATTGCATTAGTTAGAAAATTAGAAAGTGTTAGTCAGTTTGTACTGTATTAGTATTAGTTAGAAAACTAGAAAGAGTTAGTCATTTTGTACTGTATTAGTATTAGTTAGAAAATTAGAAAGAGTTAGTCATTTTGTACTGTTGGTTGAAGAATATTATTGTTTAACCTGATTGTTGGAAAAAGTTGGTTGAAGATTATTATTGTTTACATGGTTTGACTGCTGTTGTTAAGTCTGATTGTTGGAGATAAGGGGCAGATATAATAAGATTTATTCTTCTTTCTGCCACCTTTCATTTTTTTACATTTTGTACACTATCATTATGAGATTGCCTTGTATTGTTTCTTTTGTAAAAAAATGAACAAATTTAATAAACATAAACATAAACATAAACCATGAAGCACTGGTCCTACAACACAAAAACACCCTGAAATCAGCAGAGCTTCACGCAGCCACGTTGGACATGATTTAATTCGCTCGTGACTTCCTCATTTCTGTCAGTGGAGGTCTGGAATGTCTGGAATGTCCGCCCCCACTACATGTCCTGTGGCAGACGCTGCGAAGTTCTGTGATTATATGTTAATAAAACGTTCTAAAAAATAAAATAAAACCATGAAGCACTGGTCCAACAACACAAAAACACCCTGAAATCAGCAGAGCTTCACGCAGCC
This sequence comes from Garcialebias charrua, assembly GCA_038048925.1. Lineage (NCBI taxonomy): Eukaryota > Metazoa > Chordata > Actinopteri > Cyprinodontiformes > Rivulidae > Garcialebias > Garcialebias charrua. Next base: position 23,168 of record JBBPBX010037499.1, on the reverse strand, counting down.
ACGTTGGACATGAGTTTTTTTCCGCTCGTGACAAATCCATTTCCTCATTCCTGTCAGTGAAGGATGAAGCGATCACTTGACTTTTGGCAAAAAAAACAAAAGAAAAGTCCAGCTCTGGGATGAAGAAGGGATATTTAATACATTTGTGTCACATACAAAACAGTCCTGCATCGCTTTGCAATCCTTTGAATGAGAATGTGCGCGGCGCTGGGACAGGCGGGGGCGTGGGTTGGGGCGTGACAAACAACTCTGTTTTTATTGGCTGGTCATTGTCCGGGTCACTCTGTGTTTTTAGTGTTTTTATAAATGCTGATAGAGAAGCAAGGCGACTATAGTTTTTTTCAGAGATTACTTTGTCTAACACCAGTCTGTCAGTAGACAGTGACAGAGTGAAAAAATATGTTAAAAATACATGTATATTGTTAGAAAAGTTACAGACTGCATTACAAAGTTACATAGTGCATCTTTAAGCTGACATTTGTAAATGTGGCTCTAAATACAGTAAGGCCAAAATAACAAAAATATTATATTTGTGCTTTAAAACTGCAAATTTCACAGGACTATTGTGGACACATGAAACATTTCCAATGAAGCCATCATCTTATACACTTCTATTAAAATTCACAGATGACATGAAATTATACAAGATTAGAATACTTTTATTTTTAATGAACATTTTGATCATGGAATGCGTCAGAAAATTCTCCACAAGCATGATTAAAACCATGATTTTAAAATGACAACAAGCCAATTGCAACATCATATTAAAGATATGATACATTTTTTGATCCCACAGGAAACTGTTGTGCCAGAGTTTCAGTACAAAGAAGGAATCACACAAGGTATAAAAAACCAACAGGTCTAGTACAGGATTCATTTTATTGTCCTATCTGTAAAAAGGGGGAGGTGATGAAAAGTGTGATAACCACAGGGGGGGAGACTTCTGGTGTTGTTCTGTGGAGCACCTCGGTGGTCTCAGTCTATGACTGAAGGTGCTGCAGTAAGAGTCCAGTGTGTCATGCAGAGGGTGTGACGTGTTGTTCAGGATCTGGAGCAGTTTCCTCAGCATCATCTGCTCAGCACCTCTGTCAGAGACTGCAGGTCCACTCCCAGAACTGAACCAACTCTCTTGATCAGTTTATCGAGTCTGTTGGCATCAGCTTTCTTCACCCTGCTGCCCCAGCACACCACAGTGTAGAAGAAGATGCTGGAGACCACCAAGTGGTAAAACATCTGCAGCAGGGTCACGCAGACATTAAAGGACCTGAGTCTCCTCAGAAAAAAAAAGGCAACTTTGCCCTTTCTTGTACATGGCGTTGGAATCAGATTCAGCTTTACTGTCATTGCACCAAAGCACAACCAAATTACATTTCACTACAGCCTGTCCAAGTAAAACACAAACAGACATGAGTAGACGGAGGTGTCTGCGGCTGCGGCTACATGGGAGGCGCTGCCCTTTTCGTTTAGATAAGGAAAAGAGAAACATGAAAGAAGAGATGTAAGAAAATCATAATTGCAAAAAAATTATAAAATAAAAAACCCTCAGTACAGCAGGGAAGGAGCACGAGGGAAAAGTATCCGGGTTTGCCGAGAGCAAGAAGAAAAAAAAACATGGTGTTAGCTGTCCAGTCTGTCTAGGACCCCCAACCACTTGTAGCAGTACACAGCATCCACCTTAGTACCTTTGATGTTGATAGGGTTGAGGATCTTTTTCCTGTAGTCTACCTGAAGCGCTTTAGATTTTCCAAGGTTGAGTTGCAGGTGGTTCCGCCCACACCACTCCACAAAGCTGTCCACCACACCTCTGTATTCTGCTTCCTGGTCACCATGATGCAGCCCACAATGGCAGAGCCATCCAGAACGTCTGCAGATGGCAGGGTTGAGAGTTGTACCTGAAGTCTGAGGTGTAGAGGGTGAACAGAAATGGTGAGGGCCGACCCCTGCAGCCTCACATACTGTGGTCGACCTGTGAGGTAGTTTCCGATCCAGGTGACCAGCGAGTCACGTCCAGGCATAGAGCAGGTCTTAAGGTGTTAAAAGCACTGGAGAAGTCAAACTGTCTGACCTGTCCAGGTGAGTGTAGGCTCTGTGCAGCAGGTAGATGAAGGCAAAGCCACATAACTAGATTCCTGCTCTAAAAATGTTTCATTCAAGTAAACATCCACCTTGCATTCATTCAACCTTTATTTAGTCAGGTAAATCTTATTGAGCCTCGTGGGCTCATTTACAAAAGCGACCTGCTAAAACTAAAGAATGATGAACAGCAAAAAAAGCGACTTGTTAAAACTAAAGAATGATGAACAGCAATGGTAGAAACAATTAAACAATAAACAAACAATAGAAAAACAAAAGAAATACATTGTTTTTTTAAACAAAGTATCAAAAAACTAGCAAAACATCTACGTATATGTATAAAATCAAAGACAGAATCAAATCAAATCAAATATTTAAGTAAACATCCACCTTGCAGCTTGGCTTGTCATTTTTATTACCATTACATTATGAATATTAAGTATAAACTTTAGTCAATGTGGAGCTGAAACAAATTTAAACTTCACATTTCTATAGTAACTATATTAAAATTATACATGTTCAGGTTCAGCTGTATGACTACAAGGAAACACTTTGCTGGATCAAATTAAAGTGTAGTACAGCGCCATCTGGTGGTGGTACACTATTAGAAGTGTTGCCTAGGCGAGAGCGACAACTTGTGGGTTAGAACTGAAAGGCATTAGAGTACTGTAGCTGTTTTTGTCACAATTCAACCTGGATGGTCTACCACAACACTATTTCAAGGCCAGGACTCAGTTCAGTTAACACAAGGGTCACAAGCAGGAATTTAGAGGAAGGAGGACACTGCACATACTTCAACTTCTCTATTCCAACCCGATCACAGCAAACATGAATACTGTACAGGTGTTGATCTGTGTGTGTGTGTGAGAATGTGTGTCAAGTGGTGTCCTGTGAACAACCAAAATAAATGAGTAAATTGTTCCCATGTGTCATATATTATAGCACATAATATGCATATAATACATAGGATTGTCACATATTTGTCACATATGTGATTAAAGTAAAAAAAAAGGAAAATACCGTATAGTTGACACCGCTTGTAATAAAGGTGATAATATTCACAAACAGGCTCTAGAAACTAAATATGCATTCATTTCTCAATACTCCAGATAGATAAAAATACACTGTTTTTTAATGTACAAACATTGAGAAAAAGCAGTCTTAAATTAAGAAGGCTAGAATGTACATGCATGATTTCAATAACACTGTATAACAAATTCAAACCGTACATTTTGGTAACAAATAAAGATAGCAGCCAGCTGAAAGTTTTACATCAGAATGTTTTGGTCTCACTTTGCAGCTGAATTCATATCTACAGAGCCAAGACCAAAATACATTTACAAATTCAAGAATTCTTTAATATATTTACAGCCATTTTAATGAGTCAGGAACACATTAAACATAACTGGTTATAGCACATTTTTAAAAACATGTATTTAACACATTTTCCCCAGACTTTAGGTCAAGTTCAGTTCATGGTTAAGTTCAGTTCATGGTTTAAAACCATGGTTCTATAATTTGTGATATAGTAGATGATCAAGTCAAGAGTTAAGGTCTTCCACATTATAGTTTGGTTAATATTGGCTTTATTGATCACACTTCCCAATTTTATGATGTTAAATGTCAACTCCAGGAGTGGTCGTGCGGAGGTCATAGTAGGCAAGCCCGTGATTGGAAGGTCGTTGATTTTACATAATAGGTGGGAAACTTGAAACTCCCACACTTGCCTTCACCCTTATTTGACCCATGCTGGGCCACTGAACCAAGTCCACAATTCCCACCATCTGCTAACTAACCCTAAATGAAAGAGGAAGAAGAAAAAAAAAAAAAAAAGAACTCACATCGGTCTTTTTTAATTACAAAATCTACAAGTTCTCAAAAACAAAAATGTACAAAACACTTTTTAAACATGAACCCTCTAGCTGAAAATAAATAATTCTAACCTCTGTAATGCTGAAGGCCTTTTGGAATGTAGTTGCAAGAGCAAACTTTAATATTTATTACAGTATTGCACATAAAATGTACCATTGTACTTAGCTGCCATGTCTTTATTGCCACTGTCTTTTTTGTGGCACGAGGAGCAGTTTTCAAGTTGATCAAGGCAAAACAAATTGTCAGACAAGCACAAACGAGCAGGAATTTTCAAGAACTTTTATGTTAACTGAAAGTTCTTTTGTGGGATTGCCTTTAAAAACTTCCCCACAAATAAGGCATCAGTGTGACTTTACCATTTTTGGCAGTTCAGCAAATACTCTTATACAATGACACATTGCATTTGAATTAAATAAAGAAAAGGGAGCAGTTCTAACACTGATCATGAAAGGCTGTTCCAAGTCAATATTCCCCCTTATGGTCACGTCACAGGTCAAAATATCAGAGACTGACATCGGGACGACAGCTCCAAGAGCGAGGCTTCAGCATATCTAGGAAAGAAGACTGGAACACAACGCCCTCATTAGCAAGCATATAGGCGTTTATGCATCTGCAGGACAAATAAACACTATAAATGGAATGCAATGCAGTTACCTCTTTCAGTGGACAATTATGCCTGGCATACCACTCCTGGGAGTACAGACAGATGATGAAACCCTGACCTAAAAATATGGACGTCCACATGACTATGTTCCAAATAGGGCTTTTCCTTTGGTCGTGCATAATAAAGTTGAACAACACTGTCAGAAAAAGGGAAATAAAAGTACAACGTTAAAGTTTTGACAAAATCACAACTTAAAAAAATTTAATCTAGTTTATCCATTTTTTTAGATGGAACATATAATTTTTACTTACTTCCAAAGCACATGAAGAGAGAGAAGAGAACCGGATAAAAGAAGCCAAAGCAGATGACAAGAATGTACTCGTGGACTACGGCAGACAGTGTAAACACACAAAGCATGGCCGCTGGTCGGAAACGCTTTTGGGACAACTGGAAAAATCCCAGCAGAGAGAACAGACGTCAGAACAACAGCATAGTTTAATCAGATTCATACATTTTACATATAAGACGATGTTTGTGAAACTTTTTCCAAAAAAGTGATTAAAAGAAATTAGGCAAGTCCTTCGGTATTAAAGACTTTTGTTTATTCTTGGCAGAGGCATAGTCTCTGGATGTACAAAAATATATTGAAGACATAAAAGTTATTAGAAAGTACTACACTTTATCACCAGAGAAGCCACTCACCCGCAGGAAGTCCCGGTACACGTAGTTAAACAGCCAGTCGTGGACTACTACGTTCCAAGTCCGGAAGTAATTGGCATAGGACGTTGAGTTCCACCAGTCCTATCAGGTGAATTTAAAAACGATAATTAATTATGCACAGCATCAGAGATTGATTGATTAATCATAGTAGTCGTCGTTGCCACCACCACCATAATCAGAGCACAGCACCTTGTAAAACATCCTGTCTGCAAAGCGAAGCATCTCTGCAAAAGCGTTGAGCCAGCAGTGAAGGAAGGCAAAGAATCCCAGGAACAGAATCAAAACTCCTGTGAAGGAATAAATAAATAAATTATAAAACATTTTACCTTGAAGCAAGATTTAAAGAAGAAAATCTAAATTGTCCATAAATTTGTGGCCAAATTTACCTGGCAGTATGGAGTTAAATACACAGAGGACCATGGCCCGCAGATCGAACCGCTGCAGACTGACGCTGCGAAACTGTGGGATGCACAGTCGCACAAACACGTAGTATGTATAAAACGTACATCCAAGTACCTGTTGAGCAAGTCAAAAAGTTAATTGTAAGAACGTCTTCAGTTTTGAACAATATGTTAGTTTTGCATAAAAATAATTAAAAACTATTCAGTACTTGAAGTAACTTTGTGGCCACGTAGCTCCATCTGATCACTGGGTTTCTGAATTGAGAGAATTTAACTGAATGCGCCGTTGTGTGAAAGAAACAACTATGCAAATGTATAAAGAGTGCATTTACCTGGGGTAATTGTCTCTGTAAATAAGTGTGGGTGCAAACAGGAAGTAGAGATACTGAGAAACCTGAGGGACTACTGGACCAGGACCTGACAACAGAAATGGAGTCGGGTATTAAAAAAAAAAAAATGAACATGGAAAAAGAAAAAAAAGTAGTAAGAATTTTAGATAAATGCAAAAAAAAAAAAAAAAAGGTTATAGAAAAATATATACCTTTTTTGTCTTTTGCCCAAGTCAGGACTCTTGGCACATTTTCTCTAATAAAGGAGTGGGCTTTCATCATTAGGCGTACCTGAAATAATAAAAACAAACAAGCACACTTCAGTTGAGGTTTCAGTGTTCAACATATAAAAAGACAGCAAATCCAGCTTTCTAATTAAAATCATACTCCAGGTCCATTTACCTGTTCCATGATGACAATGAAGCAGGACGCGGGCGGCAAACCGTTGGTCACCGCCACATAAGGAGGGAGGAATCCCAAACCTAAAGCTTGATAGAGCAGGTACACAGAGCCAAACAGCCAGCTGTGCAACCTGTGGTGACCATGAGAGCTAGACTGGCTCTGACACCACAGGTTAAATAGGTTGTAGGGAACCAGCAGCGCAGACAGGAACATGCAGATCCATGTGCAAACCACCAGAGGCAACTGTCCAAATGCAAAGACCAGCAGGTCAAAGTCCAGCACCAGTCTGAAGCAAATGGGAACAAGTTGAGATGTTTAAGACCAATACTGATTATCAACAGTAAACAGAACATTTCCCCCTGTGGTTGGTTTCTCGGTATTCACAAAAACAAAAAAGTTAAATGATTTGCAGTTTGATCATTACCTGCCTTCATCAATGAAATCAACCACTAGTGTGCTGAGAATAAAGAGAATGAGCACAGCAATGAACATGTGGTAGATGGTCCTGATGTGGTTCACCTCAAACAGCTCACTGTGGACAAAAACACAAATCTAGTGTTCACACAGCTGCACTGAAGTCATTAGTCTTCCTGCTACAGCTAAACCAAAAACAGAGGATCTGATTCAAACAATTTAGACTCAAAAGTTAACTTACTCCAGGAGGGATCTCCGACATATGTACTGCTTTCCCTGGCTATGAGGAGGCTGAATGTACCTGAAGAAAATCAGAAAAAAGCATGAAATTCTAAGTGCACAAATGTGACCAGAGAGAATTTGGGAAAGGTCAACATCTACCATGAACTCCAAACAGAGTAAGATTAATTCAATGTATCTAGTTGAACATAAGGACTGAACCGCATTACCCAAGTTTACTCCTCTCCTTGTCCGACAGAGGTGGGGAGAAGACGGCAGACACAGGAGCAGCTTTGAGGCTCGCCGATTCTTCAATAAGACTATCCATGAAGTTACTGACATGGCTGTCAAACTGACGCATCAGGTCGTTCTTCAGGCACTGTCCAAACAAAAACACACAAATATTCTAATTACTGTACAACAATTTTATTTTCATCTCCTGTAGCAGTCACAATAATTATTCTGTGTATGGTATGCAGACAACGGAGATCATTTACAGATAAAAACATATCGGGGGAGATGTGTTTGAGGCAATGATACAATTTGTCCTCTGAAATCAGCAAAAGCTTAAAATTAAAGAAAAATTAAAACAAGAATATGCCACCGGTTTAAATAACCCGAAACGTTTGTTTTGAACTACGGTACCGATTACATGATCTCTTTTTAATGCTGCATTTCCACATGCAAACTTACATTGAGCAATATTTTAAGTCACTAACCTCTGCTTTCCTTTGTAGTTGCATCTTTTTACTAATCACATGTTCCACTTCAATCCTTCCTGGATTTAAAAACAAGACAGTTTTGAGTTTTAAAGCACAGCTTTGTTGTGATTTCAAAAAAAGTCTCAATCCTCAACATAACTTTAATGCTGTAACTGCATAAATCAGTTCAAATTAGGGCTGAACAATTAATTGCATTTGCAATAATATCACAATATGATAAAATGAGATTTTCTAATCGCAAAGGCTGCAATTTGACTGGTCATGTGACACAAATCTTTATTAACACTTAAAAAAAAAAAACACCACAAAGACATTTATGATGGTTGCATGGCTAGAACAACAACAACCAGTGTTTCAACTTTAAGTAAGCAAAGTATCAACCGACAGGGATCACTGACCAAACTGTTTTTATCTAATTTTTTTATATATATATATTTATTAGCTGTCATGTGAAGTTCAGACAGTACAGTATAAGGAAGTTCATGTTTACTATTATGTTTATGAAACAAGAAAAAATAGAAATGGTGAAAAGAAAAAGGCATAGATTGGTTGGTTTGCTTTATTGTAATCTCTGCTTTAAACAAATTTGACATTGTTTATTATAAAAACAGATTGATTTATTTCTTCTGTTTGTTGAAAAATACTTGGAGAAGATATTTAAAAAATAATCGCGTTTTAAATCGCAATCGCAATTTATAGAAAAAAAATGCAATTAGATTATTTTCCAAAATCGTTCAGCCCTAGTTCAAAGGACTTAATTGTTGTCAGAGTGGACAATAGTTTTACTTCAGTTGTGTTAGAACATAAATTTTATTAGACACACAGCTGCAAAACCCAAATTACGCACACCTAAAGGGGATCAGATGACTAATTGTAAGAAAGGTTACTACGGGTTAACGGTTTTAAAATAAATCACATGAACAAAGTTTGCACTGTTCTTAAAGTCAACAGTGATGAGCAATAAGTAGCATTCCTCCCACCTACCAGGAGAGAATCAATAAAATGAAGACAGTGTTGACTTCATTTGCAAATGAGGAAATTATCCGTGATTACAAAAAATGATTGGGTCCCTAAAAATAAAATTTTATAGAGTTTAAACATACAGCAAAATCCTCAAACAATGCGACGCGACCATCATGGATCATCCTCATCACGTCTCCAAAATGATTAACTACACAAACTGTACCAAAGGTCAAGCTAAAGAGGTCACCACAGGGATGGTTTCATTGTATAAAACCTCTGTGGTAATGTACTCAACTAAAAATGATTAAAAGCTTCAATCATGTCAAAATCCATTGTAGTTATAAGAGTTCAGTGTTGTCATTAATCTGATTGATGAAAGAGGTGGAGATCCCCACCATTGCTCGTGACATGGTTGTCTCCTTGCTGATGTCTCCCAGGACTAGATTCTCTTTCCAGAGAGCTGTCCAGCTCAGAAGAGGCCGACTGGTCTGGTGCGTCTCTGCTGCGAGACCTGAGCAAACAATTATCCAGATTTTCCATCCTACAACAAGAAAGGGTGAAATTAATCAGTGGCAACTTTATTATAAAATAACCATGCAGCGTAAAGAAGACAACTATGGAAAATAAATCACAGTTTACATGCCATCTCGTGAAAGAAATGGCAAAAAATTTCAAGTGACTGCAGTTTCCAATTAAATCAATCTCACGTGAACGCAGCACACAGACGGCTAATTACGTTTGAATGAAATGCGACGAGTCAAGAGGTAAATAGGTGGATTGTTGGCTTGAATTACCACCTGGTGGTGTCAAACCTTCCCTCCTCCACCCAGTCAATGCTTCTGTCCGGTCTGTCAGCTCCAGCTGAGACATAAACTACACATTTGTTGACGTTCATCACCCGTCATGGGGAACAGGTTTGTAACAATCAAGCTGATTAAAATAGCGAAATAAAAATGCTAAACGCCGACTTATTCGATACTTACTCGTTTCATCTGCTAGCTAGACCTCCTCTCGTTTCGCCTTTCTCAAACGCTACTGAGCACAGGGGCAGAGGTTTGAATGTTTTATTCGCGACAGTTTGAGCGACTGCTCACCTTCTCCATTCAACAAGCGCCGAGGATGTGCTTTTAGTTCAGCGGGCGACGCTGATTGGCTGAAAGTCTCACCTCCTTCTGACGTCATCACCGCAGCTTGAAAACGTAGTCCTCATGTGACATGTGTGGAAATTGCCTGAACTGGAAAAAAAATCTGGTGCCTTCCATCTAAATATTTGGTTATTAATAAAAATCAAAGAAGTATCCTTTAATATTATCCATCGTTTTTATCCATGCAGGTCTTTCCTTCAACGATACAAAAAGGACATTGACATGAACTGCTCATTCTGCCAACTCTGTGAAGAAGATCTCTGTCATTTATTCTGGTCATGTCCTTTCTTATGTACTTTCTGGCAAGATATTTGCACATTTATTTCCCAAAATATTCTTGTTGACTTTTCCCTTATTTATGTAAATGTGTTGTTTGGATTCTTTTCTTATCCCATGAATAAAAACAAACTATTATTATATTATCAACCTGATTTTATTAGTTGCAAAATATCATGTACATAAATCTAAATTCTCATATCAGAAACCTTGTTTCTTGGTCTTTAGAGAGGAATTCAAACAATATATTAGAACACTTCAGTACTCAAACAATAGTAAAGCCATAAAAACAACTGATTTGTGTACCCACTTCAACATTTTTGTGACTTAACTTTTTTTCTCTTTACATATACAGTATATTTATATGTAAGCATGGATGTATATGTGTAAATACACTTAGCTTTATTTGTGTCTGCTTTATAACCCCCTGGCATTATTCTCTTGTTCATTTTGTAATATTGATATTGTGTCTACTGTTTTGTTAACACTTTTATTATAAATAAAAAAGTGTGGAAATTGCCATGTACATATTTGCTTATAAACAAAGCGAGAGAAGTTTTTCATAAATTAATCCATAGATATTACCTTGCCAAGCAGGTAAAAATTTAAGAACTATATTTGTGTGATTTGCTCTGTGAGTCTGAAACTATGATTTACCTGTTCTGGCTCTGTCACACTACTGCCACCTTCTGGAAAGAAGTCATCTGGTTTATTCATAGAAAGAGTGACTAAATTTCTGTTCAAGTGTTTGGAGTAAAAAACAGAAAGAACTACTGTATATATCATAAATTTGATAATACACTTAGGGAAATGCCACATACACAAATCAAAAATCAAAGTTTAGTCACTCAATTTCCTCCTTTCAGGCCTTCTAAAGGAGTTTGAACACATTGTAAACATTTCACCGCATGTAGTACATGTGATGAAATGAGATTATGTACACAGGGTCCCAGTTACATCCAACAACAAAATGTAAGAGAAAAACAGTAATAACATCTAGGATATGAACTAAGAAAAACATCAACTAGAAATACACTAAGCCCTAGAGTAATAGAAAAACATCATTACAAACAGCAGCACGAACATGAGTCTTTATGAGCAGATGGTCACAGATGAACACAGCAACAAGAAAACAGATCAGCATCAGCATGATGTGATATTTCACAGTGATTATTCTTATTATTTATTTATTCATGAGTCTAACAGCCTCAGGGTAGAAGCTGTTCCTCAGTCTAGTGGTTCTACATTTGATGCTCCTCAACCTCCGTCCTGAGGGGAGTGGGGCAAAGAGTGAGTGTGCTGGGTGAGTGGGGTCTTTCATGATGCAGGTGGCTCTTTTCCTGCATCTCGAAGTGTAAATGTCTGTGATGGTGGGGAGACTGACTCCAACAGACTTCTGTGCAGCCTTCACCACTCTCTGTAGAGCTTTTCTTTCTGCAGCTGTGCAGCCTCCATGCCACACGTTGATGCTGGAGCACAGGATGCTCTCCACTGCACACCTGTAGAAGGAGGTGAGGACTGGGCTACTCAGACCAGCTCGTCTCAGCCGTCTGAGGAAGTAGAGTCTCTGATGACCTTTCTTGATCAGGCTGGTGGTGTTGTTGGTCCAGCTGAGATTATCATTCAAGTGTACACCCAAGTACTTGTAGCTGGAGACCACTTCCACCACTGATCCACCTATGTTCAGTGGGGTGGTGTGTTTGTTTGTTCCTTCTGAAGTCCACAATCATCTCCTTTGTCTTCTTCACATTCATGTGAAGGTTATTCTCTTTGCACCAGCTCTCCAGGTGTTCCACCTCCTCACCACCGCTGTATCATCTGCAAACTTAACAATATGACAACCTGGATGGGTAGCTGCACAATCATATGTGAGCAGAGTGAACAGAAGGGGGTTCAGCACACATCCTTGAGGAGAGCCAGTGCTGAGGGCAATGGTGGAGGAGGAGAAGTTGTGGATCCTCACGGACTGTGGTCTGTCTGTTAAGAAGTTTAGTACCCAGTTACAAACGGAGGGGCTTAGTCCAAGTGTGGATAGTTTGTCTATCAGAGTTTGGGGGATCATGGTGTTGAATTTCCTCCGTCTCTTTCTCCTTCCTTCCAATGGCCAAGCTCCACTACCATATTTCTGACTCTAATAACAAGAAAGCTATAAAAACATTTGATTTGTGTACATTATTCAATGTGTTTATTTGAATAATCCTCCTGGCTTTTGTTTATTTGTTTGAATGTATAGTGATGTTGTAATGTTTTATTTTAATAAAGATTTTCACACAAAAGCAGTTCTTGTGATGTAACATCAGGGGTGGATCTAGTGCTATCTGCCCTCCATCTTCGTAGGCTGGCTCTAGCTGCAGATATGGTAGTGGAGCTTGGCCATTGGAAGGAAGGGGGAAGAGACGGAGGAATTCGGAGGACGTGGCAGTGAGTTGGCTGACTCAGCAAAGTGACTGCTCAACAAAACAAAACAAAAAATCTTTAAAATACAATCTACTGGCAGTGAGGCATAATCTGGATTGTGAATGAACCAGCATGACTAGTAGTAGTGGGTTGTCTGATGAGGAAGAAATGAACTGGACACCTGTAAATGTAAAGAAAAAAAGGTGGGAAGAGAGACAGGGTGGATATTCAAGTGGTGGGAAATAAGAGAGCATTAGAAAATGATGATTCACAATCATCAGACGCTAGAAAGAGGGTGATGACGAGGGAAGACTTTAAAGTCTTACTTAAGTTTAAAGAAGGGAATGATATTCAGAGTGTTAGTCCAGTATCTTTGACCTCAGCACTGAGAAATACAATGGGTGACATAGACATGGCTAAAGTATTGTGGGATGGGTGTCTTCTAGAAATGTAGAACAAAAGAACAAGGCAACGAAGCTGAAAACTGTGTGCAAAAAGGCAATAATTGAGAAGAAAGTGGTTGGTGAACAACGAGGTGTAAGGGGAGTAATTTCAAGGATCCCCATTGGAGAAAATCTAGTTGAGCTCAAACAACAGCTAAAAGGGGGAAACATTGTTGATATCAGATGACTCCAAGCCGTACGCGAAGGAGTGAAAGTTGACAGTGAGTCTGTTTTGTTGAGATTTAATGAAGAAGTTCTGCCAGCTAAAGTGATGGGATATTTAAACTTCAGTGTACGAGAGTATGTTCCTCCTCCTATAAGATGTTTCAAGTGTCAACGTTATGGGCATATTGATAATGTATGTAGAGGCAAGCAGAGGTGTGGAAGATGTGGTGGGGAGCATGCATATGGGCAATGTGATGCAAATGCTACAGTAAAGTGCTGTGTGTGGGGATCATACAGCTGCTTATGGAGGGTGTGTTGTAAGGAAGAAAGCTGTAGACATCCAGCAGATAAGAACGGAGCGAACAATTTCACACTCTGAAGCTGTAAAAATTTACAAAGGTAATGAAGGGATAGCTTCATCCCATCAAGGAAGGCCCTCTGTAGCAGGTGCAATGGCTCCTCCTCCTAATCAAGGGCATCAAGTCAGTTCTGACATTCCTGTTGATAAGCTGGTGCTGTTTCTTGCCTATGTCATAAACTGTTCAGATCAAATTAAGAGTAAAACTGAAAAGATCAAGCTAGTGGTTAAGGCAGCAGACATTTTTTCTAAATATACAAAATATTTCATGGGGAAAAATCCACACTGACCTTAGTCAGGAGAATACCTGTAAGCAAACCTCTCACCATCTCACTTAATGTTAATACGCCAATGGAATTGTAGAAGTTTATTAGCAAACGGTCAAGAGTTTAAAGGGTTTCTGGAAAATTTAGAAGAGAGACCAGATGTCATATGTATTCAGGGGACATGGCTTAAACGTCACTTAGACTTCACAATTAAAGGTTATATAACAATACGTAAAGAAAGATGCAGTGGAAATGGAGGAGGGTGTGCACAACATTTGTCAGGCAAGGAATACATTAGTCGGAAAATAATTGATACTGAACTTGAGGTGGTAGCTATTGAGGTGTGGAGAGGTAGAGAATGTGTTACACTGATAAACTTCTATAATCCATGTAAGAAACTAGAAAAAGAAAAATTAGAATAATCAATTCCTAAATATAAAAGTAGTCAGAAGAGAAGTCTAGTTCCTTGGTGGACAGAAGACTGTTCAAAGGCAGTTAAATGCCGAAATCAAGCTTTCAGTGTACTTAAGTTAACTCACGATTTCCAAAATCTACAAAGTAATTCAGTATAAAAGAAAGCATGCAATAGTAGGGAAAGTTGTGAAATGTGCTAAAAAGGAATATTGGAGGAAATTTTGTGATTCTGTTGGACGAACTACACCATTACAGAAAGTATGGAAAATGATTAATAAAATGACTGGAAAAAGATAGAATATGGGCTCCCAATTTTGAAGGATGGACAAAATGCTATAATCAAAAATAAGGATAAGGCAGAATTTTTGGCAAGAGCATTTTTTAAAGTGCATAGTACAGATAATGTTACTTATGAGGAAAAAAGACAAAGAGATTTGACAATACAAAATAACAGAGATCTTCGGAATGAAGAGAACTTCCAAAATAGTCTCAACAGTTGGTTCTCTATCTCAGAGTTGAACAATGCTCTGAATAAGACAAAGGACTCAGCTTCAGCTCCAAAGGATCAGATTATGTGTATGTTTAAAAATCTTGCAGAAAAATGCAAATAAATTATTTTAAATCTTTATAATAGAATTTGGGAAGAGGGGATTATCCCCCACTCTTGGAAAGAAGCAGTGATTGTTCTAATTTGTAAACCAGGCAAAGATCCAAGTCAGGCTAGTTATAGACCAATAGCATTGACCTCTCATATAGGGAAAGTTATGAAGAAAATGATTAATGAAAGATTCATTTATTATATAGAAACAAAAGGCATGTTAAAATATATCAGAGTGGATTTAGGAAAGGAAGACGTACTCTTGATGCTGCCATATTGTTGGAGGATGAGATAAGGAAAGCATTTGTTAATAAAGAAAGTCTAATTGCTGTGTTTTTTTATATTGAGAAGTTTTTCATGATGTGGAAGCAAGGGCTTTTAATTAAACTAAATAAACTTGGATTAAATGGAAACATTTTCAAATAGATTAGAAGTTTTTTTTAGCCGATAGAAAAATTTGTGTTAGAGTAGGAGCTGAGTTTAGTTCAGAGTATATAGTTGAAAATGGTACCCCACAAGGAAGTACTGTATTGTTAGTCCAATACTCTTTTCAGTTATGATAAATGATGTATTTCATCAATTTTGATCAGAACTTTGGAATCTCACTGTTTGCAGATGATGGGATTTTATGGAAAAGAGGAAGGAATTGTGAATTTATTGTTAATAAAATAGAAGAGGCAATACTGGAGGTAGAGTCATGGGCTTTAAAATGGGGGTTCAGGTTCTCAGTGGCAAAAACTAAAGCAGCTATATTTACTAAAAGGATAAGGCCAGTTGAAATAAATCTTAAAATGTATGGGGAACAGTTGGAAATAGTAGAAACCTTCAGATATCTGGGGATCTTGTTTGATAAAAAACTTTCATGGGTAAGTCATATTGGAAAAATTATTGATAAATCAAAAAAGTTCTCAATATTAGATGTCTTAGAGGTAAAGAGTAGGGTGCAGATAGACAGACAATGAAAACATTATATATAGCTCTAATAAGATCAATTCTGGATTATGGATGTCTGGTATATCAGTCAGCAGCAGTTTCACTCCTCAAAAAATTAGATATAATAGAATATCAAGCATTGAGATTATGTTGTGGTGCAGTCCTCAGAGGGGGCTGGAAGGCGCTATATAAATAAGCTCCATTTACCATTTACCATTTTACCATTACAAGTTGAGATGGGAGAGATGCCATTGCACCTTAGAAGGAAACAACTGGCAGTAGTGTATTGGGCCAACGTAAAAGGGCAGAAGGATATCCATCCTACAAAACTGTACTTCAGTTAAGTCAAGAGAAAGAGAAAGGTCAGTCCAGTATAGGAGTTTTGGATGGACTACTGAAAAATTATTAAATACCTGTACAATTAAATTGGACCAAATGAATGTAAGCTCTACAGTGGCATTTTCAGTTCCGCCTCCTTGGGTTCTGGGGGAAACAATTATTGATACTTATCTGTTAAAAGTAAAGCAAAGGAAAACTCTCAGTAAGCTAGATGTTGAAACTCATTTACAATCTATATACTCTGAGTATCAAAAAATGTATACTGATGCTTCAAAACTTGGACATAGGGTAGGAGTTGCTTTTATTAAACCTGAGATACATGTCTAATCCAAGGATCAGTGATAATTACTGTATCTGTATTTACTGGTGAATTAGTAGCTATCTTATTAGCATTAAGGTGGGTTGAAAGTAAGTCTCAATCTATATTAATTGCTACAGACTCTAGTAGTGCAATCTGCAGTATAAAGCTGGCTCATTCTCAATCAAGGCATGATGTTATATTAGAAATTTTACAAACACTGCATAGAATCAAAGGTTCAGGTCCAGGAGTTTTAGTATGATTAATTAGGGTACCGGCTCATATATAGGGGTTTTAGGTAATGAACTTGCAGATAATTTGCTAAGAAAGCTGCTAAAAAGATATACATTTCTTTATCAGTCTCATACAGCAAATCAGAAATAAAATCTATTGTAAAGGAGGAAATTGATAAGAAATGGCAGGAGGAATGGAACAAGGAGCGGAAATGGAGACATTTTTATTCTATTGAAAAAATTGTGGGTAGGATGAGGGAAACGTCAAGGAGGAGGAGGGAAGAGGATATTTTATCAAGACTATTTGGTCATACATATTTAAATTTGAATCTAAAAAGAATAGGAAAACATCCTACAGGAGTTTGTGAATGTGGCTAATCACAAGAGACAGTAGAAATATATTTTATAAAATATCACAGGGAAAGGGTTATTCTTCAAAATCGATTTCATGAGCAAAAAGTACAATTTATTTTAGTTGAGTCACTTAGCTTAAATTCAAATCACATTTTAAGTAGGGCATTTTTTCATTTTCTTGTAAAATCAGAACTTTTCAGGAGAATATAGGTTAGGGTTTCATTCTGGTTCACACTCCAATTCAAGTCAAAGTCAAAGTCAAAGTCAAAGTCAACTTTATTGTCAGATCTGCAATATGTACTGTACAGGACATACACAGGACCGAAATTGCGTTTCTCTCAGTCCCTCGGTGCAACAGTAAACATCTAAACATTGAAACACTGAAACATATAATAATAGACATAAGCATAAAATAGTAAAACTAACACTGTCCTGAGTTTTTTGCATAGTGGTATAAGAGTATGAAAATTTACACCAACTCTAAAACTAAAACATTAAACATTTAATGAACATAGGTGGCGGTAATTCACACTAACAAGCTGTTTGCCAACCGCCAATAAAAACGAAGAAGAAGAAGAAGAGATATGGTAGTTAATATTCTAGAGTTTAAATTATTATTTTATTTAAATTTTTTAAATGTAAATTGCAATAATTGTTTCGTGCTGGGTTAGAGGATGTTCCAATCGGGGAGATGGTTCGGCAAAGCGCAGTTTTCACTTAATCCCAAAAATAACATGTGAAGGACCTCAAGCGGAGGAGCTAACCGTAGAATGTCCTAGAGTCTGTCTTGGAAATCCGCATGGATCTGCCTTCAAAGACAACAAGAATATTTTCCGATCACTTTTTGTCCGGTAAACAAAAAATTCTGTATCAGTCATTTTGTGAAACAATGTCAGAACAACGTCAGAATATAAGTGTATGTGTGTTGGAACATTTCTAACCCGGGCCCAAGCCCGACCCAGCCTGACTCCAATTTGGGCCGGGCTATGATTATGTGCTGGATGGGCGGGCCAGGTCGGTGCCAGGCTTTTGATTGCGTCAGCGGATGCAGGGGCTGTTGATCCGATTATATGGCAACATGGCTTGCCATACTATCACCAGCCGCATGTGTACACAGACATTGTATTTAATATATGGTACACTATGACTTTGTTTTGATTTGGACTGATTCCAGTCTTGGAGCAGCTACAGAAAAAGCTCTGTCCTGTCTGAGCCTCAGTTTGGACCTTGGCACCTCCAGGAGTAGCTGATCAGCTGATCTGAGGCACCGAGCAGGAGAGTATGGGTAAAGCAGCTCAGAGAGGTAGGATGGGATGGAGCAACACCATTTAAACAAACAAACAAACAAAAAACCTAATAAAATTATCTTAAAATGAACTCTAAAATGAACAGGCAGCCAGTGGAGTGAAGCCAGAGTTGGGGTGATGTGCTTCTTCTTGAACTCCAGTGAGCAGCAGCTTTCTGGACCAACTGGAGACATCTTAGGGAGGACTGGCTGACTGACTCCAAGGTAAAGAGCATTGCGGTAATCTAGCTGAGATGGATTACTAAGGCATGGATTATTGTTTCCAGCTGCTGTTTTGTGAGGATGAGCTTTACCTTAGCCACCTTTCTGAGGTGATAAAAACTGGTCTTGACCACCGCTCCAATCTGGGAATCTGGTTAAAAATCACTGTCCATTTAAAAACCCAATTTAGAAACTGTTTTCTTTACATGCAGTTCCAGAGGACCCAGATCAACAGGGTAAGGTTCACAGAAGGCACTAGGACCAAACACCATCACTACTGTTTTCCTTCCATTAAATTGTAAAAAGTTTAAAGACATCCAGTCTTTGATATCTTCAAGTCACAATGGAAGTTGATCCCTTATTCTCCAGCCTGCACCCTTCGGACTTCAGCGTTGAACCTTCCAGGTTCCTAGACCTGCTTTAAAACTTGGGGTGACCTTTCCTTTCTGGCCATAGCCCCCAGACTGTGGGATGCCCTGCCCCTGTCTTTTCGTGTGTCCGTCTCTGTTGATTCTTTTAAAAAACAGATTAAGAGACTTTTATTCAGACAAGCTTTTAGTTAAACGTTTTCTTTACTGTTTTTATCAGCTGTTCTTACTGTTTTTATTAATTAAGCCTGTATTTTGTATTTTTGTAAAGCACTTTGTGATTGTATCTATTAAAAGTGATATATAAAAACAGTTTACTTACTTACTTACTTAATTAATTGAGGGGACATATTTTATGTAGTGGCATATAGATCTGACTATTCTCACCACAACAGGGAAAAAAAGATCCCATGCTTTCTGAAGATTGTTTCCAAAGGAAGCAGATAAAGGGAGAAAAGCAGGGGACCTAATATAGAGCCCTGTGGAATCCCAAACACAGAGCAGTGGAGGATTCTAAGATGCTAAGGATTCTGGGATACTAAGCATGGGATACTAAGGATTATTGTGCTGCACTTTTCTTAGACCTGTTTAAATATATGACACTGTGGACCATGACATTTTGTGTCATAAGCTCTCAGAAATCTGTTTATCAGATCATACCATGGGTTGGTTCTCTAACTATCTTTCAGATCGGAGGCAATGTGTTCAACATTACGGTACTTCTTCCAGTTATTTAACAGCCAACAATGGTGTACCACAAGGCTCAGTCTTAGGACCCACCCTCTTTAAAATCTACATAGGTAATGTAGGTCAGAGCATCCCTGATGCATCCTTACATTTCTATGCTGATGACACAGTTGTTTATTGTCAAGATAAAACAGTTGCTAAGGCTTTCCAGCTTTTGCAATCCGCCAGTCAGATTTGTTCCATCTCAAACATGTCCTAAATGCCGATAAAACCGAAGGGATGTTTTTTATTTTTTTCAAACAGGAAGTTGGTCCCAGCAGTTCTTCCTCTGATGTCAAAGTCAAAGTCAAAGTCAACTTTATTGTCAGAACTGCAATATGTACAGGACATACACAGGATTGAAATTGCGTTTCTCTCAGTCCCTCGGTGCAACAGTAACCATCTAAACACTAAACACTAAAACATTTAATAAACATAAGCATAAAATAGTAAAAGTGTAACACTGTCCTGAGTTTTTTCATAGTAGTATAAAAGTATGAAAATTTACACCAACACTGAAACACCAAACACCCCTAAAACACCAAACACCCAATGAACATAAGCATAAAATGAAATAATAAAAGTGTAATACTGTCCTGAGTTTTTGCATAGTAGTATAAAAAGTATAAAAAGTATATCTATAAAATAAACTGAAGGTTCTAGCATTGACATTTGCAAAGAGTGGCACAGCAGCATATGAGTTAATGTACACAGTATATGTATGAGGTAGTTGATGTTGGTATAGAGGCAAAGTGGCATATGCAGTAAGGCACATAAGGCACATTTGGCATCCTTAGATAAGGCTAGTCAGAGAATACTGTATATGTATCAGCAGTAGTGTAGATACAGGTAGTCCCCGACTTACGAGCGCTCTGACCTACGAGGTTCCGGACTTACGAGCTGGCGAATTTTTGGAAAAAACGCAAAAAATACCAAGTTTTTCTGTGTTTTTTCACCACAGTTCGTTAGCTAAACATGTGGACACACGTTTCCGATCATTTTTATGCACTCGTAAGCAGTTTTTCGATGAAAAACGAGTGTTTGTAGTCGCGCTAGCAAAACCGTTCCAACTTACGAGCGAAATTCCGGACTTACGAGACACGTGGCGGCCGTTCCGAATTACGAGATTTCCATGTTACGAGCAACTCGTTGTAACGGAACTCGCTCGTAAGTCGGGGACTACCTGTATAAAAGTAGTGTAAATGTAAAGAGTAGTAATAAATGTAAAGCAGTAGTAATAAATGTAAACCGTATTAATAAATGTAAACAGTGAATGTAAACAGTAGTATGACTATAGGCAGTAATGTAATACAAACATTAGTGCAAATATGAGAAGTAGTGCAAACTGAATGAGCACATGACCGAGAGTTTAGTGAATAACCCGTTTGATGACACAGGGTCCAGTGTTAAAAACTTTGTGTTGAGTGGTAATGTGTGAGAAAGTTTTTTGTGTTAAGGCAGTTCAAATGGGAGGGGAGGCAGAGCAGGCAGAGTGTTTAGCATTCTGACTGCCTGATGAACAGAGCTGTCTCTCAGTCTGCTGGTTCGAGCCTGGAGACTCCTCAGTCTCCTCCCTGATGGCAGCAGTCTAAAGCGGCTGTGTAGTGGGTGTGTGGGATCACCTGCCATGCAGTGGGCTTTCCGAGTGAGGCGTTTGCTGTGTAAGTCCTGCAGTGAGGGCAAGGAGGTGCCGACGATCTTCTCAGCTGCTCTCACGATGCGCTGGAGGCTCTTGCGGCATGATGCAGTACATGCACCAAACCACACCGTGATGCAGCTGGTCAGGACACTTTCTATGGCACCCCTGTAGAAGGTGCACATGATGGGGGTTGAAGCTCCAGCCCTTTTCAGCTTGCGGAGAAAGTAGAGACGCTGGTGAGCCTTCTTGGCCAGTGCTGCAGTGTTCCTGCTCCAGGACAGGTCCTTCGAGACGTGCACTCCCAGGAACTTGGTGCTGTCCACTCTCTCCACTGCGGTGCTGTTGATGGTCAGAGGGGCATGTTGTGCATCCCTCTTCCTGAAGTCCACGACAATCTCCTTTGTCTTCTCCACGTTGAGAGTGAGATTGTTGTGTCCGCACCACAAGGCCAAGCGGCTCACCTCGTTCCTGTAGTCCGTCTCATCGTTGTTGCTGATGAGACCTACCACTGTTGTGTCGTCCGCAAACTTGATGAAGTGGTTGGAGCTGTACGATGGTGTGCAGTCGTGTGTTAGCAGGGTGAATAGAAGGGGGCTCAGCACACATCCTTGTGGGGCCCCTGTGTTCAATGTGATGGTGCTAGATGTGTTACTCCCGATCCGTACTGTCTGTGGTCTCCCGGTCAGGAAGTCTAACAGCCAGTTACACATTGAGGTGTTATCCTCAAATGGTGTCCCTATTGAGTTTGTTGATTCCTATAAATATTTGGGTATCCTGGTCGATTCGCATCTCTCTTTTAAGCTTCACGTGGAAAATCTAGTAAAGAAACTGAAAGTTAAACTCGGTTTCTTGTTCAGAAATAGATCCCGTAACACTGGATGCTAGGAAACACCTTGTAACTGCAACTTTCCTTCTCTCCATTGACTACGGTGACATTATCTATATGAACACTCCTACAAGCACCCTGCAGATGTTTGCTGCCTATCACAGTGCACTAAGATTCATAACTGGCTGTAACTAGCATACCCACCATTGCACCCTTTAATCACTGGTTAACTGGACATCATTAACTTCACACAGACTCGTCCACTGGTACATTTTCATCTTTAAATCACTTCTTGGTCTGCTGCCTTCATACATCTCCTCCTACATGTCTCTGAGTGAGTGCAGCTACAGCGTGCACTCTCAGAACATGATTACCTGCAGTGTTCCCTCAGTGCGGACAGCGGACTGAACTTGGCAAAAGGGCCTTCTCCTACTCCGCTCCTGTTTCCTGGAATATCTTGCAAAAAGATCTGAAGCTCTTGACCTTGACCTCTCTAAGTGGCTTCAAACATCTGTTAAGTTCCTGGCAAGAACCAATGCAGACATGTTCCTATTTTTAGTTTTCAGCTCCGCCTTATAATCTAGCTGTTTATTTATTAATTAAATTTTTTGCGAGTTCTCCTTTTGATTGTCTTTTTACAGTAGTTGCTATTTTGTTTTTGATTTGTAAAATAAACAAATAAATAAATTTGTATGCCTATTTTGTGACTGTCTATTGTTGTCATTGTTATCCACTGTTGTCATCACTCTTTGTTAAAGAAATCAGGTCTCTCTTGTAAACAAGTCCCTGAGTCTCAATGGAATTAACCTGTCTAAATAAAGGTTGAATGCATGAAAATTCAGCTATGTTTAGGACAGATATGGTTCTGTCTGCCAGATAGGACCTAATCCAGCTCAGTGCA
This sequence comes from Garcialebias charrua, assembly GCA_038048925.1. Taxonomy (NCBI): domain Eukaryota; kingdom Metazoa; phylum Chordata; class Actinopteri; order Cyprinodontiformes; family Rivulidae; genus Garcialebias; species Garcialebias charrua. The sequence goes on along the minus strand of JBBPBX010037499.1, from coordinate 263 downwards.
GTACCACAGATACCCACTTGGTGCTGTAATAGTGATATTAAAATGTGGTCCACTGTATCAAAGGCAGTGGTTAGGGCGCAGTACAATAACCATGTTCACCAGAATAATTGGCCATAAGATTATCATAAAAACTCTAACTAGAGCTGATTCTGTACTGTGCTGAGTTTTGAAGCCAGATTGAAAAACTTCCAGGATATTGTGCTCAGCCCAAAAAACTTTGATCTGGTAATATGCATTTTTTTCCTATAATTATAAAAGGCAGC
>JBBPBX010037498.1:19849-30893 GCA_038048925.1 Garcialebias charrua | reverse complement strand
TACATTACATCTCCTTATATTGTACTATTCCTTTCTCCTCTCTTCAGTCCTCTCACTGTCATATTTATTTTTGGCTAACCTCTTTCTTTGAATAGCTTCCTGCTCTTCACTATTCCACCACCAGGTTTCCTTATCATCCATTTTCTGTCCAGATGACACACCAAGTACTGTCCTACCTGTGTCTCTAATTAATGTTGCTGTAGTAGTCCAGTCATTTGAAAGGTCTTTCTTAACACCCAGAGCCTTTAACAGCTCCTCTCTGCACTATTAATTCTTCCTTCTTCAGCTTCCACCATTTGGTCTTCTTCTCTGGTTTTACTCTTTTTCTCTTCTTCACAACTTTCACTCTAAACACAACAATCCGATGCTGTCTGGCCACGCTCTCCCCTGCTACAACCTTACAGTCTCCAATCTCCCTCAGGTTTCCTCTTCTACACAGAATGTAGTCGACCTGCGTACTCCTTCCTCCACTCTTATAGGTCACTCTATGTTCCTCCCTCTTTTGGAAATAGGTGTTGACTACAGCCATTTCCATTCTCTTGGCAAAATCCACCACCATCTGTCCTTCCTGGTTTCTTTCCTTGACACCAAACCTACCCATCACTTCCTCATCCCCTCTGTTTCCTTCACCAACATGTCCATTCAGGTTGGCTTCAATCACCACTCTCTCCTCCCTGGGAATACTCTCTATCACTTCATCCAGATGCTTCCAAAATGTATATTTCTCCTCCACATCACATCAAACCTATGGAACATAACCACTGACAACATTTAGCATCAGACCTTTTACTTTTACCTTCAGGCACATCACCCTATCTGACACTCTTTTCACTTCTACTACATTCTTTGCAAACTCCTTCTTCAGGACCACCCCCTGCTCTAAGTAGGACTAAGCCCTTTGGGAAAAGTTACTGTTTTAAATGTACTATATGAATTAATTTGACTTAATTTGGCTTGACTTCTCCATTTCTCTTTCTATCCACACCATGGTAAAACAATTTCAAGCCTGCTCCAATGCTACGAGCCTTGCTGTCCTTCCACTTGGTGTGTTGGACACATAAAACATCTACCTTCCTTCTCTGCATCATGGCAGCCAGCTCTCTACCTTTGCCTGTCAGTGTCCTCACATTTAGAGTTCCAACCCTCAGTCCTACATTATTGACTTTCCACTTTTCCCTCTGTCTCCTGACACATTTCCCTCCTCGTGGTCTTTGACTAACAGTAGCAATTTCTGCCGGCACCTCGTTTGTCAACAGCACCGGTGGCGGTCATTGTTAACCCCGATCTCGACTGATCTGGTATGGTTTCCCTTCGCTGAACTCGCATTATAGTTTTGGCAAAAGTGTTTTACATTGAATGCCATTCCATCCTGACACAACCCTCACAATTTACCCAGGCTTGGGACCGGCACAAGGGAAATATTGGCTTGTGCTCCCTAGTTGCTGGTTTTAATATTTGATCTTTACTGTTGCAGAAAAAATTACTGTAGTCAACAACAGATTATAAAAAAAAATAAACAGTATGTTTGATTATATCGTTTATTGAACTTTTTCAGGTCAGATGTTCAGATGGGTTGTTCCTGTTGGTGCTTTTTTAATGTTAGGTTGTTGTTAGTAACTGTTTAAAACTGACCCCATAAATCAGATTATTTACTTGATGAATTAAAAAAACTCTACCTGTCTACCTAATTACAGAATTTACTAAAACTTAAAATAAAGTGATGTAATTGAATGTTGATACCGTAGAGGTCTTTGATGTGAGCATTCAATGGGATGTCGCAATACTTTGTCGTGGAACTTAAACAGTGAGGGATAAGTTTGTGAGATTAAATGAGATCAGATCTGATCTTGTAATTGTCTTTATTCGGAGGCTTCAAAAATGACAAGCGTCCGAAGGCTCAAGGCTCCAGTATAGCTCTGCGTCCGTCCATACGTGTGTCCGTACGCGCGTGCTGTACGCAGACTGTTCAGCCCCACACCCCAGAGTACGTTCTCGCATACATTCTCATGTTTTCGCACCAAATTATTGACGTCATTTGAGCAGCTGCAGCGCAGAACGTTTACCTACGGGACAAATTGAGGTTGCTGATTGGTCATTTGCTGACACGCTCACTGAATTGATTGACGGGTCGGGGGGGACGAGATCTGGCAGCTCCAGCCGCAGTGGTGTTCTGTGTTTATATGTTAATAAAAAGGTCTAAAAAATAAAAATAAAAACAGGGAGCGCTGGTCCTGCAGCCCACACATCAGACCAGCACACCAGGAAATCTCCAAAAGCTCCCGCAGCCACGTTGGACCCGAGTTTAATTCGCTCGTGACAAATTTGTTCATTTCTCATGATTTCAGTCATGGAGTCAACGTAAGAGGAAGCGATCACTTGCCTTTTGGCAAAAAAAACAAAAGAAAAGGCCAGATCAAAGATGAAGAAGGGGAATTTAATACATTTGTGTCACATACAAAACAGTCCGGCGCCGGGCAGTTTATTGTGCGACAACGCGTTTGCGTACGCTGTCGTAAAATTTGAGCTTTGCTCGTTCATGCCCTGCGGGGATACGCTTGTACGTCTGCGTAGTACGTGTGCACAGTTGCGAATGGACGTACGCAGAGCTATACGGGGGCGGGGCTGCAGTCTCTCACTGCAGTCAAGAGATGAGCCCCGAACAAATGATACATTGAGTTTTTATAGGTACTCCATCACTAAAAACATGCTTAGCTGTATCTTAGTTTTCCAGCTGCACCATGAGTGAGAATGACGTCTGTGATATAGACCAGCCTCTTGTGTGCTATTAAAGTTTGGGTGTTTCCTGTTGTGAGGCCCAGAGTGTCTTCATTGGGTTTAACTCACACAATGTTAAGATGGTAGTCACAGCATATGGTGGAACACAAGTGCTCTTTGAAGCCGGATCGGAAATATCGGCTGGTAGGATCGGAAAATCCAATACCTAAATTATGCTGGTATCGGATGCCGATACTGGATTGGATCGGCCCCATCCCTAGTTATATTCACTAAAAAAATTTGCTTACTGTAATAGATACATTTAATTTCCATTACACTCCTCCCTTTTATTCTAAAATCAAACATTTTAAGAATACACTTGGGTGAATACACAAATGCAGCAAAACGTGTGGTTAAACTACAAAACTGTTATAGAATATAGTTAGGTCTATGCAGTAAAAATCAACATCTCTGCTCACTCACAGTTTACAACAGATGCATCATAAACGTTAGACCAAAAACAAAACAAAATAACAAAAAAAGTGATGCTTCATTCATCATTAGTACACACATTAAGATCATCAAATGTGTCTTCGTCCTCAAAAATCATAATAATTGTGTTGCTCTCCTGGATCAGACAGGAGAGATATGTAGTCTTTTGGCAAGTTGAGAGATATGAGTGTGGTGGAAAAAATGCAGGAGACTAAAGATTTCACTAATGGTGCATTCAGACCGAACAGCGTTTCAACTTCCAAAAAGCTCGTCACGCACGCAAGTGGACGCACTTTGTCTCTAGACCTGAACGCCAGAACGCGAAACTGCTGCTGGGTGTGTGGGAGGAGCTTACCGGTATACCGAGTCAGCACTCCGCCAGGCGAGGAGCTTTTTATCTCTGTCCCTGTGGAGCAGACTTGACTGGTCGTGAAGGAATTGTCACGAACACACAGCTACAATGAGTTTCTCTTCCATAGTCCATGACTCCGCTGGTTTTTTCTGTGTCCCACAAACAATACGTCACATAGTTGCGCAATCGTTTCCGCGTCACTGGTTTCCGCGTCGTCACATAGGGACTCTCCCCCTGACCCCCTCTCTTCTCCCCCCGACTCTCCCTGATTGGTTGACACACCAACCAATCAGGTAGAGTTGAGCGGCGTTTGAAAGTTTGAACGGCGAAATCTTCAGCATGGTGAATGCGTGGTTTGGAGGCTGAAGCCGGTTCACGTGCACGGAAAACGCTTTCCAGCACGCTCAACACGCACGCGACGTGACGCCCCACGCCAAGACGCGGCTGGAAGCGCGTCCCCCATTGACTTTGCATGTAAACTGGACGCTCCTGCCGTTGAAACGCTGTTAGGTCTGAATGCACCATAATGGCACAATACAACGCGAGTTCACCATCAGTATTACCATAACAACTAACAAGAAGGCACCTATCTTCATAAACCAAGCCTTCCATCTGCTCCTGAAGAGTCAGTCATTCCAGGAACCTGAGTTCTCCTTTTGTTGTCTATCAACCAGGGCAGAAATATTTGTGTGGATGGCTGTCATGTTTGAACTAGGATCAGGGATAAAAGTGTGGGATGCATAAGGGTGTTTTGAGGGGTAGCATGAGGAATCAGAGAACACACATAACAGCTTTCATTTGTGACCTTCCTCGCTAGGTGTCTTGAGTCCACCCATCAAGCGTTGCTTTCTTCTGGGGAGTGGTAAGTGATTTCATGCGGTTCAAGTTCACGGTGGATCCTGGGTTTCACTAGAGTAGGCGTGGCAGTGGACATAGTGAAGTTTCCAGATGTATGGGATTGAGTTAGGGCTTCATGGATAAGGATGGGAACTGATATCAGCAGGGACAGTCCTCTAAGGGCCCACATCACCCTCCATTTGTCAAAGAGATGCATTTCAGCAGTTTCTCATCTCACCCCCATGAGTCGGTATGAGGGTTTGAAGCTTCGTAGCCCCATCTCAGTGTGGTCTCATCCTGTGGTCGCAACAGTCACTCACTAGTTATGTTGTAGGTGTTGAGTGGTAGACGCTCCTTCTCAGGAGGTTCAGCCGCCCTGTCACATGACAGGTGTACAGAAGGTGGAAACCCCTTTTTCAGGAGGTTTGGATCGTCCTTCCAGAGGCAGAGCCGCAGTGAACCTCTTGCAGTGGCTGGCGTGGATCCAGGAGGCCCTCTCAGCAACCTTCACAGCCGTGTGAGTGACGAGCAGGATTTGGAACGGACCCAGCCACCGTTTGGACCTCCAATGTTTCCTCCTCAGCTCCTTCATGAGGATCCAGTCACCAGGTTTAAGATTGTGCAGAGGCTGTGCTCTGGGCTAGGCAGTGCTGCCTTCACTGACTGGTGATTCTGAAAGAGATGTTTGGAGAGATTTTGACAATAAGTAATCATTTCATGTTCCATCAGGTGTGTTGGGAGGGATGCCACTTTTTGTGGCTCCCCTCCTGTTCGTGCAGGTCTATCAAACAAAATTTCAAAGGGACTCAAATTACATTTTGCTCTCTTCCTAACTTGCATGTACATCAGTGCCAAAGGCAGCGCTTTTTTCCAGTGGAGGCTTGTTTCTTCGCAACATTTAACCAGTTTGTTTTTAAGTGTACAATTTTCTCGTTCCACTGCCCCTCCCTGACTAAGGGTGATAAGCATAGTGTGTTTGCAGATCAAAACCTAAGACTCCTGTGATTTCAGACAGTGCTTTGTTCACAAAATGAGTCCCATTATCACTTGTGATTTTAAGTGGGATCCCCCATCTTGGGGTTATTTCAGCTAGCAGTGCTTTTGCCACTGCACTACTGTCAGCATGTTTTGCTGGAAAAGCTTGAACCCACTTTGAAAACATGTAAACTATAACTAAACAGTATCGTTTTCCTTCTGATAGAGTCAACTCTATGAAATCCATCATAAGATGATCAACTGGTTGTTCTGGTTGCGGGTACGCCCCCTTCTGGACAAAAAGTGGTTGAACAATGTTATTTGAGGCACAAACCAAACATTTTTTGCAATAAATTTTCAGTTGCCAGTGTGAAATCTTTAGTAAACCAAAATTGACTCACCAAAGACATCATTCCTCCCTTAGACACGTGATCAATCCTGTGGTTAAATTTAGCAAGCCAGGGGTGAAAATGTTTTGGTAGGTATGGTTTACCTTCTACCATCCTTTACTTGTCAAGGAGCATCCACAGTGAGCCCACAAGGCTTTTTCATCAAATGTTGCAAATGACTGCACCTCAGACAGCGATGGTGGCAGCTGAGCAGGCTCCACAGGGACTGAAAATAGCATTGTGAGTGGCTGTGACGAAGCCGCCTTTGCAGCTACGTCCGCTAGCATTTCCTACAGAGATGGAATCAATAGATCCAGTATGAGCTGCGCATTTAATCATAGCAACTCTTTTTGGTAGCAAAATTGCTTTGAGTAGATCATCAACTTGTGGTGCATTGAGTATTGCACCACAGTACAAAACTGCTCTCATTACCCATCAATGCTTGCACGGCACTTCACCTGACTATCTAAAGGACATTCTTGCACCATATTCATCCACCCGGTCTCTACGATCACAGAACAGTAATTTCCTTCATATTCCTCGGACCAAATTGAGGACCATGGGAGACCGAGCATTCTGTGTGGCTGCCCCCCGCCTGTGGAACTCCCTCCCTGACGACCTGAGAGCTCCACAGTCACTGGTTGACTTTAAAAGCAGCATAAAGACCTTTCTTTTTAAGCAAGCCTATTCTGCCTCCACATGATTTTATCTTTGATCTTAGCTGATATCATTATTGATTTTACTTGATTTTATCACTTGTTTTATTTTATTTATTTTTTAAGCAAGCCTAATCTGCATCCACATGATTTTATCTTTGATCTTAGTCGATATTATTATTGATTTTATTTGATTTTATCACTTGTTTTATTTTGATCTTTGCTTTGTTGCACTTTGTAGCACTTTGAGATTTTTATTAATGAAAAGTGCATTATAAATGGAATTCATTATTATTATTATTATTATTATTATTATTATTGGCTTACCGTCTGATTTAATAAATTTAATATGTTTCCAAAGAACAGCAAAGTCGTGCATGACACCAAAGGCATACCTGGAATCTAAAACAAACCTAATTCCTTCAAAGAGTTTCCTCTCTCTAGGTTTTACTGACAGGACGACCATGTCCTTTACTGGACCAGGTTTTATGCCCTGCATCCAAAAACAACATTGCTGTAAATATTGAACTATGATTCATAAGCAGGAATAAAGAGTCATTTATATGAGGTGGCTATGGTGTAGTGGTAATGGCAGTCGTCCCCTGATCGGAAGGTTGGCGGTTCGAATACCGGTTCCTCACACCATGTGTCGTTGTGTCCTTTGGCAAGACACTTAACCCCGAGTTGCTGCCGGTAGGACTGGAAAGCACCTTGCATGGTAGTCTGCCGCTACCGATGTATGAATGTGTGTAGCATTCAATGTGTGTATAGCACTTTGAGATTTTCACTAATGAAAAGTGCGTTATAAATTGAATTCATTATTATTATTATATGTAGTTACCATTGTCCTCGGTTTATGCCACTTCTGTTCGGTGTCTGTGCAACTTAGGACTGGAGGAACAACTGGAAGCTTCAACTGTGAGTAGTGAGCCGTCTGGAAAAGCAGAGCTGCCACATGGCTGCACAAGACTGTACCTGCCACACAAGTGCACTGGCATCCCTGAAACTCCACCAGCTTTGATTCCCTCAGCACCATCTGTGTACAATACCAAATATTTTAGAGACCAAAATGTACCAGCTCTAAATATGCTATTATAAAAAGACAATAATATATATATATATATATATATATATATATATATATATATATATATATATATATATATATATATATATATATATATATATATATATATATATATATATATATATATATATATATATATCCATCCATCCATCCATCCATCTTCTTCCGCTTATCCGGGGTCGGGTCGCGGGGGTAGCAGCCTAAGTAGGGAGGCCCAGACTTCCCTCTCCCCAGCCACTTGGAGCAGCTCCTCCGGGGGAATCCCAAGGCGTTCCCAGGCCAGCCGAGAAACATAGTCCCTCCAGCGCGTCCTGGGTCTTCCTCTGGGTCTCCTCCCGGTGGGACATGCCCGGAACACCTCACCAGGGAGGCGTCCAGGAGGCATCCTAACCAGATGCCCGAGCCACCTCAACTGGCTCCTCTCGATGTGGAGAAGCAGCGGCTCTACTCCGAGTCCCTCCCGGATGACTGAGCTTCTCACCCTATCTCTAAGGGAGAGTCCAGACACCCTGCGGAGAAAACTCATTTCAGCCGCTTGTATCCGAGATCTCGTTCTTTCGGTCATAACCCAAAGCTCATGACCATAGATGAGGGTGGGAACGTAGATCGATCGGTAAATTGAGAGCTTTGCCTTTTGACTCAGCTCTCTCTTCACCACGACAGACCGGTACAGCGCCCGCTTCACTGCGGACGCTGCACCTATCCGCCTATCGATCTCACGCTCCAGTTTTCCCTCATTCGTGAACAAGATCCCGAGATACTTAAACTCCTCCACTTGGGGCAGGACCTCCTCCCCGACCCGGAGAGGGCATGCTACCCTTTTCCGGCTCAAGACCATGGCCTCGGATTTGGAGGAACTGATCCTCATCCCGGCCGCATCACACTCGGCTGCAAACCGCTCCAGTGAAAGTTGTAAATCACGAACTGATGAAGCCAGTAGGACCACATCATCTGCAAAAAACAGAGAAGCGATTCTAAGGTCACCAAAACGGATCCTCTCAACACCTTGGCTGCGCCTAGAAATTCTGTCCATAAAAGTTATGAACAGAATCGGTGACAAAGGGCAACCTTGGCGGAGTCCAACTCTCACCGGAAACGAGCCTGACTTACTGCCGGCAATGCGGACCAAGCTCTGACACCGGTCGTACAGGGACCTAACAGCCCTTATCAAAGGGCCTGGTACCCCATACTCCCGGAGTACCCCCCACAGAACCCCCCGAGGGACGCGGTCGAATGCCTTCTCCAAGTCCACAAAGCACATGTAAACTGGTTGGGCAAACTCCCACGCACCCTCCAGGACCCTGCTGAGGGTGTAGAGCTGGTCCAGTGTTCCACGACCAGCACGAAAACCACACTGCTCCTCCTGAATCCGAGGTTCGACTATCCGACGGACCCTCCTCTCCAGAACCCCTGAATAGACCTTACCAGGGAGGCTTAAGAGTGTGATCCCCCTATAGTTGGAACACACCCTACGGTCCCCCTTTTTGAATAGGGGAACCACCACCCCAGTCTGCCAATCCAAGGGAACTGCCCCCGATGTCCACGCGATATTGCAGAGTCGCGTAAGCCAACACAACCCTACAACATCCAGAGCCCTAAGGAACTCCGGGCGAATCTCATCCACCCCCGGAGCCTTGCCACCGCGGAGCTTTTTAACCACCTCGGCGACCTCAGCACCAGAGATCGGAGAACCCGACCCAAAGTCCCCAGGCTCCGCTTCCTCAGTGGAAGACGTGCCAGTAGGATTGAGGAGGTCTTCAAAGTATTCCGCCCACCGACTCACAACATCCCGAGTTGAGGTCAGCAGCACGCCACCTCCACCATAAATGGTGTTGGTCTCGTACCTCTTTCCCCCCCTGAGACGCCGGATGGTGGACCAGAATCGCCTCGAAGCCGTACGGAAGTCATTCTCCATGGCCTCTCCGAACTCCTCCCACGCCCGAGTTTTTGCCTCAGCAACCACCCGAGCCGCATGCCGCTTGGACTGCCGGTACCTATCAGCTGCTTCCGGGGTCCCACAAGCCAAAAAGGCCCAATAGGACTCCTTCTTCAGCCTGACAGCATCCCTCACTGCCGGTGTCCACCACCGGGTTCGAGGGTTGCCACCACGACAGGCACCAACAACCTTGCGGCCACAGCTCCGATAAGCTGCCTCGACAATAGAGGCGCGGAACACGGCCCACTCGGACTCCATGTCCCCCGCCTCCCTCGGAACGTGTTCAAAGCTCTCCCGGAGGTGGGAGTTAAAGCTCCGTCTTACGGGAGACTCTGCCAGACGTTCCCAGCAGACCCTCACAATACGTTTGGGTCTGCCAGGTCTGACCGGCATCCTCCCCCACCATCGGAGCCAACTCACCACCAGGTAGTGGTCAGTTGACAGCTCCGCCCCTCTCTTCACCCGAGTGTCCAAGACATGCGGCCGCAGATCAGATGAGACGACAACAAAGTCGATCATCGAACTGCGACCTAGGGTGTCCTGGTGCCAAGAGCACATATGGACACCCTTATGCTTAAACATGGTGTTCGTTATGGACAATCCATGACGAGCACAGAAGTCCAATAACAGAACACCACTCTGGTTCAGATCAGGGGGGCCGTTCCTCCCAACCACACCCCTCCAGGTCTCACTGTCATTGCCCACGTGAGCGTTGAAGTCCCCCAGTAGAACAAGGGAGTCCCCAGGAGGCGCACTCTCCAATACCCCCTCCAAGGACTCCAAAAAGGGTGGGTAGTCTGAGCTGCCGTTTGGTGCATAGGCACAAACAACAGTCAGAGCCCGTCCCCCCACACGTAGGCGAAGGGAGGCTACCCTCTCGTTCACCGGGGTGAACCCCAACGTACAGGCACCAAGATGGGGGGCAACCAGTATGCCCACTCCTGCTCGGCGCCTCTCACCAGGGGCAACTCCAGAGTGGAAGAGTGTCCAACCCCTCTCAAGGAAACTGGTTCCAGAGCCAGAGCCATGCGTTGAGGTGAGTCCGACTATTTCTAGTCGGAACCTCTCAACCTCACACACTAGCTCAGGCTCCTTCCCCACCAGAGAGGTGACATTCCATGTCCCAATGGCCAGCTTCTGTAGCCGAGGATCAGACCGCCAGGGTCCCCGCCCTCGGCCACCACCCATCTCACATTGCACCCGACCCCTTTGGCCCCTCCCACAGGTGGTGAGCCCATGGGAAGGGGGACCCACGTCTCCTCTTCGGGCTGTGCCCGGCCGGGCTCCATGGGTAAAAGCCCGGCCACCAGGCGCTCGCCAGCGTGCCCCACCTCCGGGCCTGGCTCCAGAGTGGGGCCCCGGTGACCCGCGTCCGGGCGAGGGAAAACTTAGTCCATTTATTTCACTCATCATAGGGGTTTTTGGGCTGCACTTTGTCTGGTCCCTCACCTAGGACCTGTCTGCCTTGGGTGACCCTACTAGGGGCATGAAGCCCCTGACAGCATAGCTCCTAGGATCATTGGGACACTCAAACCCCTCCACCACGGTAAGGTGGCAGCCCAGGGAGGGGTATATATATATATATATATATATATATATATATAT
>JBBPBX010037497.1:0-30894 GCA_038048925.1 Garcialebias charrua | reverse complement strand
GGCATTCTGTGTGGCTGCCCCCCGCCTATGGAACTCCCTCCCTGACTACCTGAGAGCTCCACAGTCACTGGTTGACTTTAAACGAGGCTTAAAGACCTTTCTTTTTAAGCGAGCCTACTCTGCCCCCACAAGATTTATCTTTGATCTTAGTTGACATTATCATTGTTCTCAATTGATTTTATTATCGATTTTTGTTGTTTTATCATTGATTTTACTTGATTTTATCACTTGTTTTTATTTTATCTTTGATTTTAGTTACACTTTGTAGCACTTTGAGATTTTTGTTAATGAAAAGTGCGTTATAAATTAAATTCATTATTATTATTATTATTTGTTACCATTTTTGAAAAGAGGAACCACCTTGGCTATTTTCATTCTGTTTGGAAATACTCCAGATAAAAATGACAATTGACAAATACAGTATATGTAAATGGCTCAATAACATAACTTATTATTTCTTTTACAACCAACAGGTCCATATCTTCACAGTCATTTGATCTTTTATCAGTAAAAACTACCATCATTATTTCATCTTTGTCGGTCTCCCTTAGAAACATGCTATTTACACCACATTTAATTAAATGACTCACATTTGTATCCACTTTTGGTATTTTTGCTGCAAGGTTGGATCCAACATTCACAAAATAATTGTTAAACCCATTTACAATTTAATTTTCATCCTGGATTTCCACATTATTTTCAACAAAATATTTTTTGTTCATGTTTTCAGTGTTCCCTGCAGATGTTCAGCAGATGGTGCTGTTTAAAGAAGCAGCTCTTGAAGTACAGACGCTTGGTGTGGACCAAAAGGATCCAGACATCCTCAACATAAAGGAGGAAGAGGAGCAACTGTGGACCAGTCAAGAGGTAGAGCAGTTTTGTGTGAAAAAGGAGACTGATGACACTGGGTTTGCATTCACTGCTGTTCCTTTGAAGAGTGAGGAAGATGAAAAGAAACCTCTGTTTTTACAGCTTTATCAGCACCAAGTAAAAGAGGAAGATCTTCCAACCAGCAGTTCAGTTGACCAGATGAAAACAGCAACTGGTGGAGAGGACTGTGGAAGAGCAGAGACTACCAGGAACCCAGATCTAGATACTTATGGAGATGATTGCAGCTCTTCAGAGACTGAAGTCAGTGAGGAATCTGAGGATGATGATGATGACGATGATGTACATGACTCTGACTCTCAGCTAAAAGACTTATCAGACTCTGGATCAGAACCTGAAGACAGTGACAAAGACTGGAAGGAGAGCAGAGCTCCTGAGTCAGACGTACACACTGTCAAGAAGTCTTGCAGCTTCAGTGAGCATGGGAAACAATTTCACAAGACAAGTCAGTCAGTGATGTCTTCAAGTTGTTTGGTTATCAAGGAATGTGTTGAAGTGAAGAAAACTGGAGGCTCAGTCAAGAAAAAACAGTCAAAACAGAACTCGTTTAGTTGTGAAGACTGTGGAAAAAGATTTAACGAAAAGGGTAATCTAAAAACACACATGATAGTTCACACAGGACAGAAAGCATTTGCTTGTGATCTTTGTGGACAAAGGTTTGGACAGAAGTCATATTTAAACAAACACATGATAGTCCACACAGGACAGAAAGCATTTGCTTGTGATCTTTGTGGACAAAGGTTTGGACAGAAGTCATATTTAAACAAACACATGATAGTCCACACAGGACATAAAGCATTTGCTTGTGATCTTTGTGGACAAAGGTTTGGACTGAAGTCAATTTAAACAGACACATGATAGTTCACACAGGACAGAAAGCATTTGCTTGTGATCTTTGTGGACAAAGGTTTGGACTGAAGTCAATTTAAACACACACATGATAGTCCACACAGGACAGAAAGCATTTGCTTGTGATCTTTGTGGACAAAGGTTTGGACTGAAGTCAACTTTAAACAAACACATGATAGTCCACACAGGACAGAAAGCATTTGCTTGTGATCTTTGTGGACAAAGGTTTGGACAGAAGTCACATTTAAACACACACATGATAGTCCACACAGGACAGAAAGCATTTGCTTGTGATCTTTGTGGACAAAGGTTTGGACTGAAGTCAATTTAAACACACACATGATAGTCCACACAGGACAGAAAGCATTTGCTTGTGATCTTTGTGGACAAAGGTTTGGACAGAAGTCAACTTTAAACAAACACATGATAGTCCACACAGGACAGAAAGCATTTGCTTGTGATCTTTGTGGACAAAGGTTTGGACAGAAGTCAAATTTAAACACACACATGATAGTCCACACAGGACAGAAAGCATTTGCTTGTGATCTTTGTGGACAAAGGTTTGGACAGAAGTCAAGTTTAAACACACACATGATAGTCCACACAGGACAGAAAGCATTTGCTTGTGATCTTTGTGGACAAAGGTTTGGACAGAAGTCAAATTTAAACACACACATGATAGTCCACACAGGACAGAAAGCATTTGCTTGTGATCTTTGTGGACAAAGGTTTGGACTGAAGTCAAATTTAAACACACACATGATAGTCCACACAGGACAGAAAGCATTTGCTTGTGATCTTTGTGGACAAAGGTTTGGACTGAAGTCAAATTTAAACAAACACATGATAGTCCACACAGGACAGAAAGCATTTGCTTGTGATCTTTGTGGACAAAGGTTTGGACAGAAGTCAAGTTTAAACACACACATGATAGTCCACACAGGACAGAAAGCATTTGCTTGTGATCTTTGTGGACAAAGGTTTGGACTGAAGTCAAGTTTAAACAAACACATGATAGTTCACACAGGACAGAAAGCATTTGCTTGTGATCTTTGTGGACAAAGGTTTGGACTGAAGTCAAATTTAAACACACACATGATAGGTCACACCAGAGCCATAGAGAGAGAGAGTTGCAACACGCTTTGAACTCGCCGATAGGCGGTCACGTTGTTCATCGCTGTCAGTCAGTTTTAAGCGGCTACTGGCGCAACATAACACAAAAATCGGCTTTTCTTCCTTTGTCCGGCGTCTTTCAGTAATTATTGAGCAGTAACAAACTGATTACATAACTGATTATTTCACTGACTATGCGTTTTATTAAAGCATTTTTAGACGTGGCAGATGCATTTATCATTACAGTGAAACAAGATTGTAAACACATTTGTTAGAATGAAATGTCTATGCAATATAATGATCAATATAGCCATGTCAACAGTGTTTTATAATGTTACACACGTAAAAAAATAAATAAATAAAAACTATTATAAAATCATTTCTGTTGTTCTCTGCACGAGAATGTTCCACCTTGACCTCCATGGCAGCAGTTCAGATCTGCTCCAGCTTACCTTAGATCTGGGATGAAGTCTTCATTTCTGCACATTATATAATTGTTCTATTTTTTTTAATAGGAACTGAGTACCTGGATAACAGCGTTGATTGTGCTTGTAGCCTGACTACTACTTTAAAATTGTAATTCACTGATTAAAATGTTAATTTAAATGAAACTGTTTCTAGTTAAAATCATAACAGATGACAAAATAAGTGTTAATTGTGCAAAAATAAATTAGCAAAAAATGTATTATAAAATATGTAAAATGTAAAACAAGCTTTAATAAAGTACTTTTACTACTATTTATATATACTGTTTATTAATTACATCATCTCAAGTCAGCAGGAGCAACATCATCATCACAACAACACAAACTGAGTGATGTAAATTTAATCTGCACAAACATTTTCAACCAGAGCTCAAAATGTTTAACTGTCAAAGAAATGTGCAAGGAAATAAACTAATATCCCTCTACAGACACATTTTGAGAGAGGGCACTTCACAAAGACACAGTCAGGCCGTGTGAGACTGAAGGAGGTTCCAACCATTTGTGTTCATCGCCCAGAACCAAATGAGAAGTCCAGCAGAACTTCCACTGACCAGTGATCACACATATTGTTCTAAAGTTCCTGTTTGTAGTTTTCTACAGTCGCCTTATAATCTAGCTGTTTTTGCCATCTTATTTTAATTTGTTAAAAAAAATCTATGTCTCTTATAATTGTCTACAGTATTGTTGTCACTGTTGTCATCATTCTTAATCAGCTCTCTCTTGTAAATGAGTCCTCGAGGCTCAATGGGATTAACCTGACTAAATAAAGGTTGAATGAATAAAGTAAACTTTGGTACGAACAGTGTTAAATAAAACGTCATATTTTTATTGAACAATAATCTCCATGCTAACAGTGCCATTGTAAATTCAGAGATTGGGGAGAAACAGAAATGAGGTGAGTGAGATGAGGGAAAGATGATATTGTAGCCTCAGAGGACAGGGGCATGCCAGGAACTGATGAGACAGGATCAACAGGACCAGGGTGATGGATCAACAGGTGAGGCAATCAGGGAACAGAGATGGAACAACCTAAGGGAACAATTAGAACACAAAAAATTACATAAGCAAGATAGAATAACTTCAGACAAGAAAATTAACACAGTCCTGTAAAGAAAAATGTTAATGAACATAAATTCTACCTTTTTTTTTTTTAACAAAAGATCATACGAAGGCAACTGGCATGAATAATAACTTCCCAGTTCCATCTGATAGTTTAATGTTTTTTTTTGTTACTGTTGTACAATTTATTGATGCCGTTTCATCTCAACTTGACCCTGGGCCGGATTTTAGCCCCGGAGGACGGCACGGGTCGGATAGTTCCGGCTCTACCCGTGTTTGAAGTCTTTTCCACCAGTACTTCGGACCTGCTCTACCCGATAATTCTGGCCCTGCTTCTCAAGGGGTCCAAGCGAGCCGAGTTGTGACATCAGAAACACTGTCGGTCACTGATTGGTCAGGGGGAGGAGTCTGGATTCTTTCCAAAACAAACCGTCCGCCATTTTTCTCTACCACCTGCTACTAGCGATAACTCGAGGAGAGTATCTTGTACGTATTTTGAAGATACAGTAAGTAAATATATGTATATATATATATATATATATACACATATATATATATATATATAATATAAAAACAATAATGTCAAAGCCGTGGTCAAATNTATATATGTGTATATATATATATATATATGTATATATATATATATATATATATATATATATATATATAATAAAAACAATAATGTCAAAGCCGTGGTCAAATGTAGAAGTGCAGGCGTTGTGCTTGGTGGCTGATGAAAAAAGTCAAATCTATCTAGATGGAGCGATTGGAGGGTGGTTTGGACACAGCCACTGCTCTACTTGAGTCATTTATAGAAGATGGTGAGTGTTTTCTAACTTTAAACATATTTTAAGTTACTCATCTCATCAGTTCTGAACATATTTTTAACTAACAAAAGAGGCTGACGCCATAATAGGACAACATCGGTGCTACGATGCTAATCTAATTTGCATAAACGCTAACTGTCCTCCGTTCCTGTTTCGCTCTGTATTTTATCCAGAACATATTTCAGCATGTGACGGTTCGTCTCTAAACTCCACATTAAACCCTCCAAGCCTCCTGGCTTCTGCCCTGCTCCATCAGCAGAGTCTACAACTGCTCCATCAGCAGAGTCTACACCTGACAGAACTCTGTCGCAGCCCAGCTGCACCTCACAGAGCAGCAGAACGCTGCAGCTTCTGTACTTGGTAAGAACAGACACATGTTCCACGTGTCTATTTGTGCCAAGTAAAAAATCAAGTGTTGAATAAATACTGAATATGCACCACATGTTGAACTTGTGGGATGAAATTATGTTCACAGGGTCCCAGTTACAGACAACTATAAAATGTAAAAGTAAAACAGCAATAAGATCTACGATATGAATTAAGAAAAACTTCAACTAAAAACATCTACTAATAATATGCTAATAGCATTAAACAATCAAAACAATATGTCAAACTGCGACATGAACTCGAGTTTTTGTGCAGCCTGATGAATCTCTAACCAAGATAATCACTATGAATATCACATCATGTTGCTGCTGATCTGTTTCATGTTGCTGCTGATCTGTTTCATGTTGCTGTGTTCATTCGTGCTCATCTGTTTGCACAGACTTATGTTTGTGCTGCTGTTCAGAGTAGTGTGTTCATTGTTTTTATGCATTTAGTGCTTATCATATTTTTAGTTGATGTTTTTCTTAGTTCATATCTCATATCTGTAAGGGGTTATGAGGAGGTCAATATTAATACTGACCTCTTTACCTTAATTAATTTACTTATTCAGATTGAATAGTAAATTCACGGATTCTGTTCTTTTTCAGTTTACCCAATATCTCTGTGATCTTTATGATGGATAAATAAACAGAGCCATTAACTCCTAAGACCCGAGCTCTAACATGATATGCATTTTTAACTTCCCTATGTTATTTGGGTTGATTGGGACCTGATGAGTGTAAAAACCAAGATTTATCTTTTTACATGATGCAGTCTCTGAGAAAAATGATGTCCACATATGTGGACATTCGTTTTAAAAATAGATAAAACACAACAAATTTACAATTGGATAATGATATGCAAAACTATTTATTTTGTGTCTGAACACAGCAGTATTTTCCTAAGTGGAAAAACAATATAAAAAACTAGTTTCTTGTCCCATTTCAGACAGGTTAGGATTAAGGGGTTAGGTGTAGGGTTAGGGGGTTAGGGTTAGGGCGCTAGGGAATGTTGGGACCTTGTCCCAACATTCAATGTAAATGCTTTGCAAATGAAATGCTCCGGGCAAATGTCCGGGAATTGTCCCAACAAAGCCCGACGAGGGATCACCAAGCATGGCTAAAGATGATCCACGCGCACCGCACCGGGGGGTACGGTGGTCCCACACCTAGGGAGGGGGCACTAAGGCCTGGGTAAGGATTATCTGTGCGCACCGGGGGGTTCAGTGGTCCCACACCCAGGGAGGGGGCACTAAGGCCTGGGTAAGGATTATCCGCGTGTACCGGGAGTTCAGTGGTCCCACACCCAGGGAGGGGGCACTAAGGTCTGGGTAAGGATTATCCGTACGCACCGGTGAGGTGCGATGATCCCACACCCAGGGAGTGGGCACTAAGGCCTGGGTAAGGATTATCCGCGCGCACCGGTAAGGTGCGATGATCCCACACCCAGGGAGGGGGCACTACGGCCTGGGTAAGAATTATTCACGCGCACCGGGGGGGGGGGGTTCGGTGATCCTACACCAAGGGAGGGAGCACTAAGGTCTGACTAAGGAGTATCCGTGCGTACCGATGGGGTTTGATGATCCCACACCCAGGGAGGGGGCACTAAGACCTGGGTAAGTATTATCCGCGTGCACCGGTGAGGTTCGGTGGTCCCACACCCAGGGAGGGGGCACTAAGGTCTGGGTGAGGATTATCTGTGCGCACCGGGGGGTTTGGTGGTCCCACACCCAGGGAGGGGGCACTAAGACCTGGGTAAGGATTATCCACATGCACCGGTGGGGTTCGGTGGTCCCACACCCAGGGAGGGGGCACTGAGACCTGGGTAAGGATTATCTACATGCACCGGTGGGGTTCAGTGGTCCCACACCTAGGGGAGGGGGCACTAAGGCCTGGGTAAGGATTATCCGCGTGCACCGAGGGGGGGAGGGTTCAGTGGTCCCATACCTAGGGGAGGGGGCACTGAGGCCTGGGTAAGGATTATCCGCGTGCACCGAGGCGGGGGGAGGGTTCAGTGGTCCCACACCCAGGGAGGGGGCACTGAGACCTGGGTAAGGATTATCCACATGCACCGGTGGGGTTCGGTGGTCCCATACCCAGGGAGGGGGCACTAAGGTCTGGGTAAAGATTATCTGCATGCACCGAGGGGGGGGAGGGTTCAGTGGTCCCACACCTAGGGGAGGGGGCACTAAGGCCTGGGTAAGGATTATCCGCGCGCACCGGGGGGTTCGGTGGTCCCACACCCAGGAAGGGTCACTATGGCCTGGGTAAGGATTATCCGTGCACACCGGTGGGGGGTTCGGTGGTCCCGCACCCAGGGAGGGGGCACTAAGGCCTGGGTAAGGATTATCCACGCACACCGGGGATCCTGGATGAAACTTACCCAGCTATTACCCAGATATTCAGTATCCTCTACGGGACCATCAATGTCTGACTAGTCTTCTATCTCCGAGTTTTCTCCATCAATTAACCCCAGCAATTCCATTACTTACAGAGAATAACACTCTGTGAAAAAAAATCATAAGCAAAATCAAATAAAAATCTATGTACATTTATTTCTAAAACATTTTAGCATAAAAATATTTTCTACAAAACCAATTCCCACAGTCCACATTTGTGGACATGGTCAACAAAATTAACAACACTAAGTCCCTCTGTCCACATATGTGTACATCATGTTTAGCGACATGCTAAATCCCTGCAGTTGCTAACTTTTGTAAAATTTAAACACAATAACAAACACTGAACACTTTTATAAATATTTGAACAAAAATCCACCATGAAACTTTATTCAATTTTTACCTGGCCGAGGTTTGGATTGGGAGCTGCCATGTGAACTTGTGGGTGTGTCGTCAGCCATCTTGGAACTAACCTGTAATGTGCTATGCACTTCTAAACCACTAAGTGGCAGTACAATGACCTCATATGAGGACACCAGGCCATGTGTAGAGCAATATTTAGTAATTTTTTTTTTAGTAATGTTGTTTAGACAGCCCAAAATGTGATGTCCACACATGTGGATGACAGGTCCTAGGAGGTTAAGTGACAAAGACGTTAACTTAGTTTGATATGTCAAAGAGACACTATCATTTATTTAAAATAAATCAACTAAATTAACACCATTACACTTGATTGACATGATTTCACTTTCTTTCAATTCAAATACGTCAGCACACTTAAATTTAACACAACAGACATAAATACTAGATGTTAAACATATTTAGTCTGTGGGCTCTTTAACTTAAAAAATAGTTTCCAGCTTAGATTGAGAGGGGAAAGAAATAGGAGGAAAGATTTAAGAAGAAATTATCATGAGCATGATACCAGAGTGACACTTCTCCTCCGACTTCTGCTAAAATCCAGGTACGTTTTGTAAACAGCTCTTTACCTTTTGACGACCGCCCGGTAAGAGGTGACCTTGTAGCCTTTCAGATGCACGGATCCTTGTGGGGACCAGTACGATACCTTCAAGCAAGGTTCTGGTTTACGTCTCCAACGTCTCCTGGTTTTGCTTGGTCATCAGAGAATATGTCAGCTTCAGGCCTCTGACTTCAAGATAAACTTATTCCAGGAAGGAATAGACAAAGTTCTTGATCTTACGCTTGTTCGAAGTAGACTCATAACAGCCTGTTATCAGTCCTTAGCTGAAGACGCCGGTCGTTAGCTCTTGACCACACGTGTCCAGCTCTTGGGAAAGTTCACATCTCTTGGAAGTTCCCAGCAACTCTTTCGGACTCTTGCCGACTCCCAAGTGTGTCAGCAAAACTTAGGACTAGTACTTAAGGAAGGACCAGTCGAGGAGTTCACTTGTCTTATCAGGACCCAAGGTTACAGCCAGCAGCAGAGGGAAATGTTTAGGAACAGACAGAGAAAGCTGGAGCCTTGTTCATGAAAAACAACGGATTAAACTGTCTTCTTATTTCTAAACAAAACAGTCGGGTCTCTGTGACCCGAGATTTCCCTTTAACACAGCAGTGAACACAGTTTAACTCTTAAAGAATAACACAGCTTAAAAGCACACATCATGAAAATGACAAAAGTTATTCTTTTGATCACATCAGCCTAAAATCAAAGATAGAAATAGTCTCTTTTGGTGACTATATTTATCAGATTATAGCTAAATGAATGATTTTGTAGTAAATGTCTTGCTTTACTGAGAGGTCAGTAAAGGTCATCACTGGACAGTTCAAAAGTACACAGGTGTCTTAAAAGTGGACAAGGTCATGCCCACTACACTGTTTTTCTTTTACATTTTACTGTTGGATGTAACTGGGACCCTGTGTACATAATTTCATTCCACCACATGTAGCACATGTGGTGTGAATGACAATAAAGAATATTTGTATAGTACCTTCTGATTCATATAGCCATTGTTGTTATTATATTTTCATTATTTATAAATCAATTTAGCTGGTTTAACCTGCTCCAAGCAGCTCTTCAGAACAACAACAACAACTGTAACAGCACCTTTCTTTGTTTTATACATTTATTCAAAACCAGTATCTAGACTGGATTAACCACCTTTTCCTTCTTTTTCAGGCAGAGAAAGAGAAAAGAGTCCAGTAAAGAAAAGTCTTATTTCTGCACTGAATGAACATGAACTGAACCAGACACAGCAGGAACAACACTTGTGTCTTCTTCTGGATGAAGCCCGTGAAACAAGGGATAGACAGATAGACAATCATTAGTTGGATGTTATATTTTTTATTTTTGTACATTTTTACTTGTTACTTTTCCTATTAAACATTTTTTTTCTTAAGTGGTGTCCTTGAACATTACATTTCCTAAACATATTTTACAATGTTAGGTACAAACCAGATTCCAAAACAGTTGGGACACTAAACAAATTGTGAATAAAAACTGAATGTAATGATATGGAGGTGCCAACATCTAATATTTTATTCAGAATAGAACACAAACCACAGATCAAAAGTTTAAACTGAGAGAATGTATCATTTTAAGGGAAAAATACAGTATGTTTCAAAATTTCATGGCATCAACAAATCCCCAAAAAGTTGGGACAAGTCCATTTTTACCACTGTGTGGCATCCCCCCTTCTTCTTACAACACTCAACAGACGTCTGGGGACAGAGGAGACCAGTTTCTCAAGTTTAGAAATAGGAATGCTCTCCCATTCATGTCTAATACAGGCCTCTAACTGTTCAATCGTCTTGGGCCTTCTTTGTCACACCTTCCTCTTTATGATGCACCAAATGTTCTCTATAGGTGAAAGATCTGGACTGCAGGCTGGACATTTCAGTACCCGGATCCTTCTCCTACGTAGCCATGATGTTGTGATTGCTGCAGAATGTGGTCTGGCATTATCTTGTTGAAAAATGCAGGGTCTTCCCTGAAAGAGATGACGTCTAGATGGAGCATATGTTGTTCTAGAACCTGAACATAGTTCTCTGCATTAATGGTGCCTTTCCAGACATGCAAGCTGCCCATGCCACAAGCGCTCATGCAACCCCATACCATCAGTGATGCAGGCTTCTGAACGGAGCGTTGATAACAACTTGGGCTATCCTTGTCCTCTCTGGTCCGGATGACATGGCGTCCCAGTGTTCCATAAAGAACTTCAAATCGTGACTCATCTGACCACAGAACAGTCTTCCATTTTGCCACACTCCATTTTAAATGACCCCTGGCCCAGTGCAAACGTCTGAGCTTGTGGAGCTTGCTTAGAAATGGCTTCCTCTTTGCACTGTAGAGTTTCAGCTGGCAACGGCGGATGGCACGGTGGATTGTGTTCACTGACAATGCTTTCTGGAAGTATTCCTGAGCCCATTCTGTTATTTCCTTGACAGTGGCATTCCTGTTTGAGGTGCAGTGAAGTTTAAAGGCCCGGAGATCACGAGCATCCAGTAGATTTTTACGGCCTTGACCCTTACGCACAGCGATTGTTCCAGATTCTCTGAATCTTTTGATGATGTTATGCACGGTTGATGGTGATAACGTAAAAGTCTTTCCTATTTTACACTGGGTAACACCATTCTGGTATTGCTTTTTATTCATTCAACCTTTATTTAGTTAATCTCATTGAGCCTCAAGGACTCATTTACAAGAGGGACCTGTCTACAAACTAAAGAATGATGACAACATCAACAGTAGAATTTCCTTAAACAATCCAATAGACAAACATAAGAGAGAAATGCAGTTTTTTTTTTCAAAAAATTAAAACAAAGATATAAAAGTAGCAAAATAGACAGATTATAAGGTAGATTGCTGCACTATCTTTCTGCGCAACAATGGTGGAATTGGTGGTCCTCTTACCATCTTGGCTTCTGAGAGACACTGACACTCTGCGAAGCTTTTTTTATACCAATCATGTTGTCAATTGACCTAATTAGTGTTAATTGATCTTCCAGCTGTTCATTATACTGTATGCTCAATTTCCTTTTTCCAGCCACTTATTGCTACTTGTCCCAACTTTTTTTGGGATTTGTTGACACTGTGAAATTTTGAATCAACATATTTTTCCTTTAAAATGTTACATTTACTCAGATTATCCTAAATCCTAAGAAAAGATTACCAGAATCTGCTCAACTGTTATTAAATTATAAATTATTTGGTTCTAGGATGAAGTCAGACAAAAACAGTAAAAAATTCAGAAAGGACAGTTTTCAGTTATCGACCGTCCAACTGTAACCCTGAGAGATTCAGCTGAAAGACCTGGTGCAGCTTTTATTAGAACCTGCAGAGATTTGAACAGCTGATCTGAAGCAAACAGGCAGATGTTCAACTGAACTGACCACTCATTCTGTGTTTGATGGCTCCTCCTTCACCATCCATCCATCCATCCATCATCCATCCATCATCTTCTGCTTCCGTGTCACGGGGGCAGCAGCTTTACCAGGGAGACACAGACATCAACAGCCACCTCTTCAGCTCTTCTAGGAGGACCCCAAGGTGTTTGCAGATCAACTGACTATTTGTAATACTTTTATGTTTTTAAATTTAATGAAAGACAAACCTTTAAAATTTAAGGGCAACATTTAACCAAATAGTTTTCAAGTCTGTAGCTTATTGTAAAAGCAGTTCCAAAGATCACAGTGTGATGTTTTGCAACTTAAACATGAACCTTGTGCATTATCTAAATAATAAAAGTGAAGATAATTTTAATAAATCTTTATTGTAAACATCTATACTAAAATGGAAAAATACATGGGTTTGAAGCAGACAGGGAAGGCAATAAGGTATGAATTAGGTTTAAGAATTACATGTCAAGAGGTACTCCATTAGAGCCAGTGGTGTCAAAAGTATTCACATTCATTACTCAAGTAGAAGTATAGATACTGGGGTTTAAAATTACTTCTGTAGAAGTAGAAGTATCAACTCTAGCTTTTTACTCAAGTAAAAGTAAAAAAGTACTGGTTTCAAAAACTACTTAAAAGTATAAAAGTAAAAGTAGCGTAAGAAAAAGCAACAACAAAGACAAATGCTTAGGCTGCACCACACATACTATTGTATACAACCCCACCTCCCCCACAAAAATCATTTTTTTAGACTAGATTATATTATATTGTTAATGTTGAAAAACTAGGGGTGCACTAAGCTACCTGTCTTAACTGCATATATGCCCATTGAAAATAGGGTTGCCAACTCCTTGATAAATAAATAAGGGACACCTCTCGGCAGGGCTGGTCACCCCATTTAACCCCCCCCCCCACACACACACACACACACACACAAACACCCTGCCTGCCCCTCCTCACTTTGAAATCAACCTGAATTCATTTGGATACGTGTTTTTGAATTATAAAAATATGTATAAACAAATTATTACACAATTAACCATTTATTTTTAGTGCAAATAGAATTGCCAGAAACAAACATATCTTTTGAAAATTATGTATCTTTCTTAAACAGACCTCTGTCCTGCTTAATAACTTAAAACAGAATTATGTATCTTTCTTAAACAGACCTCTGTCCTGCTTAATAACTTAAAACAGAATTATGTATCTTTCTTAAACAGACCTCTGTCCTGCTTAATAACTTAAAACAGTATTAAATAACAAAAAATCAATACGAACATTCTGTAATAGTGCATTTAGTGCAACGTGCAAATAAAGTTTGTAGTAAATCTGTAAACATAAACACATTGTGCCTCAAAGGCCATGGCTTTCCACTTGTAGTAAAGATAAAAAACTTGTAAACTAAACAGTGGAACGTTACATTATGGAGTCAACCTATTTTTTCCATTTGTATTTCTGCTGAGATCGTGCTGCAGCAAGGAATGCTCTGTTTTTCAGTGCCAAAGAGTAAAACTCTGAGCAAGACATTTCATAATTTAGACCGACAATGAGCTCACTTCTAATTAGTTCAGTAGAACATTTGTTTTGCACATCAGTCCACTTACTTTTCATGAAAGAGAAAATCCTTTCCACAAACCCAGTGGAAGATGGGATGCTGAGGACAAAGGATACAACAGCTGGATGTTGGGGAGGTCAGCTGCCTGAAGAACTTGCATCCACTTCTCTGCTGTTCCCTGGGACTGCCACCTTTCTTTCTCCTGAGGTGAGGTGGTGAGGTGGTCTATCAGGCTGTTTGCAGTCACACATTCCTCATACAGCTCATCCATAGACATGTTCAGCCTGCCAAAAGGTGTTAAAGTTCATTAGTGATACATAGCCTAGGTTATGTAGTGATAAATAAATGGAAAAACGTGTATTGTTTATATTTATAATTTAGCATTGTATTTAAACTACATTTTGAAATGTATTTATTAATTTACCTATATGAACTGTGTTTTTTTAAAGATGGACAAGGTTGTATGTTTGCATAGTGTAAAGTAAATTCACAATTATGTATTTATTTGTACGTGTCAATTGTACACTTTTGTTTATAACTATCAATAATTAAACATGGTTCACCACTACACTGGAAATTATTGAATTTTTACCTGCCAACCAGGTGAAGACTCAGTGATCTTCTCCACTTCCTCAAAGGATATTTTTCCAGATGGCAGTTTTTTTTTTTTTTTACATACCATATCTGCCTCTGGTGTTGCCCGGTGCAGAACAAATTGGTCAAGGGTTCTCCTGGTTTTGTTGTCTTTCACGTTTATATTTATTATACAACATTAGTATGTTACTAGGTCACTAGAAGTCAGTAATCAACTGATAAAAAAAACAAAAACTTTCAGCTTACCTCAATTTAGGCATGTAACGAGATCTCGTTGTACGAGATCTCGCGATATTAAACTCCCGCGATATCTCTCGTTGAGAGGTAACGTTGTCTCGCGAGACGCTAATGCTAGCGCTAGCAGAGCCCCTAACAAGTCAGCGTCACGGACAGCATGGCTTCGCCGGATGAAGGTGCTATAGAAGACGCCCCAACTACTGATGGAGGGTCACGGTCCCGCAGACGCTTCTACATTGATGGAGGGTCCCGGAGCTGCCGACGCTGCCCCGGATGTAAAGACACACGCGTGTGACGGTGTTGCCAGATAGAGTCCCACCCACCCAAAGCACTCTTTACCCGCAAAAGTCAGAAGGAAAATCGCGGTGAACCGCCCAATCTGGCAACACTGGTGAGTGACGACGGCTGCTGATGCGGATATTTATGTTTGGAAAGTCCTGCGTGAATATCTATATTCTACAAAAAAAAACGGCAAAATGAAAGAAAAGTAACGAGGCTATTTTTAAAAAGTAAGGAGTAGAAAGTACCAGTAATTGCGTGAAAATGTAAGAAGTAGAAGTATAAAGTAGGCTGAAAAATAATTACTTTACTAAAGTGTAGATAACTAAAATTTGTACTTAAGTAAAGTAACGAAGTATTTATACTTCGTTACTTGACACCTCTGATTAGAGCATGACATCTCGTACACAACATTCTGTGGCAAAGCCTTTAGTGTGTTCTTCTAGTGGTGGCTAGTAAATACTAGTAAAAATTTACTGTTCAGTCATTTTCTGCTCATTATCTGAACCAAAACAAACAAAGAAAAAAAAAAATATGGGCCCCCATGTTGACTCAAGCCCAGGGACCCCCATCCTCCTAAATCCGGCCCTGGAGGCATTAAAGAAAATAATCAAAGGAGGAGAGACTAAATACATAAAGCGATTGCAAGCCTACCAGAATGGGGAGAAAGTGGACAGTACATCTGTCCTACATCTCTTCACAAGTTACAGATGGTCCAGAACTCAGCTGCCCGTGTCATCACTCAAACCTCCTACTATAACCACATCACTCCTGTCCTGCAGCAGCTCCACTGGCTCCCGGTTAAATCACGCATCATCTTCAAAATTCTACTCCTCACGTTCAAATCTATCCACAACCTTGCCCCTCCTTATCTATCTGACCTCCTCCAAATCTCCATCCCATCACGCTCTCTCAGATCCTCCTCTTCACTACATCTCCATGTACCCTCTGCCCGCCTCTCCACCATGGGGAGCAGGGCCTTCACCTGCTCTGCCCCTCACCTCTGGAACGCCCTACCACCAGACCTTTGAAACACCACCTCCCTTTCTCTATTCAAGACAGCCCTGAAAACACATCTCTTTAGACTAGCTTATCACTAACTTTACTAAATGTATTTTTATATTCCATTTTATATCCTTTATGTATTTTATATTTCAATTTGTTGCTGATAATGTTTGCTCTGTATTGCACTGTGTTGGTTTGTTAAGTGTCCTTGGGTGTCCTGAAAGGTGCTTTTAAATAAAATGATGATTATTATTATTATTGTATTTCAAGGACAAAATTCTACCTGATAAGGTGATGGTTGGTTACATGAGTTTTAACGTAAGGGCTTATATTCCACCACCTCTAAAATGTGACAAATATCAAAGATATGGACATATTGCAAGCATGTGTAAAGAAAAACAGCGATGTGGTAGATGCGGAGGGGACCATTCATATGGTGAATGTGGAAATAATCCAGTAAAATGCTGTAACTGGAGGAAGTCATACTGCAGCATACTTAAAGTATACCACTAGTACACTTTTTCATATACTTCCAATGCACTTGTTATTTACTTCTAGTTTACAGTTTATTTTATCATTTAAGTTAAATTTTTGAATTTCTAAAACTAATACCATGTTGTCATTGTAATTGTTATGTTACACTTGTAAGTTTGCTTAACAATACTTGCACAATACTATTTATATGCTAAAAATTATTTTTTAAAGTATTCTGAAAGATGTGTTTACAAAGTCATAAAACAAGGTCTTGAGAACTTCAATATTTTTATATAAAATTAAGGTGCAGCTCAAAAACAGTTTACAAAACAGCAGCATTTAAAATGAATCCCTTCCAAGTTTAAAAATTGAAAAGGAAAAGGTGCACATTTGCATTTCAAGGTGTAAACATAAAGTCCAGAACACAATGTAAAAATGTGTGCATTTGCTTAAACAAAGCAAAAATAGTGTCTCCAACTGGAAACTGAAGTCTTTCCTTTTCAGAAGGCATCTTCACATCTTTGGGGGGGATAAGAAAAAAAAAACTTCACCGGTAGTTGTTTATGTTGCTTTTTTTCTTCTTCTTATGACTCTTCGCACATCTTGCATGGTGGTGTCAGGGAACTTTGGCTTGGTGTAGACTGAAAAAAAAAAAAAACAAAAAAAAAAACAGAAATTACTCCAATGTTATGTTATTCTATCATCAGTGTAATTACTCTCACATCAAACATATCCTTAAAATATGTCTCTAGGTTTCACGAGTGATAAACAATAACTTATTATTAAAGGGAACCACAATTACTTTTAAACATTTGACTTTATTTGATAAACTTTTATTTTAACTGTAAAAATACTGTAGGGTGGTTTAGTTTTGTACATTTTTAAAATATATTTTAATGTGTTAAAATATACACATGTTAAAATATACTTTAAAAATTTACAAAACTAAACACCCTACAGTATTTTTTATAGTCATTGTTTTACAGTTAAAACAATGACTAATTAAAGTCTAATGTTAAAAGTAATTGTGGTTCCCTTTAAAAAAAAAAAAGTTATGCTCTCAGATATTTTTGATTTAACAACTACAAATAATACCCGTAACCTGCATTTAACTTTGATTGTAAACTTTTTTTTTATTATAGAGCACATAACCAAATCCAATCTAATCCATATGGTATCAGTGAATGGCATTTTTAGGTGATTGTATCAGAATCTGCATCATAAACCGTGAGGAGCATGGAACATTCCAGTAATTTGTTCATAAAACGAGAAAAAACATTAGGAATGTATTTTAGAATGAGTTTTGTCCTAAATTATATACTCACCAAGTATCAAGCTTTGTGTTGTCCAAAGGCTTTGACTCCACATCTTTATGAGCCCCCGATTGCCTCCCAGTCAAACTTCAATTGGCCAATAACTCTCTCCCGTAGACGAGCACTGCATCTCCAACCAGCAAGGCTGAGCTGGTCCGTAGAGACTTCACCTTTCGCCTTGGACTTCTACATCCGGCACAACAGGCACCTGCAAAACACATGGATCTTGTTAACCAAATAATGATTAAACATTCATTTACAGTACAGTATTTGGAAATCTATAGTATATATTCATCTTTGCAATGAATATGTCTAAGCCTATTTTCTATAGCTTTATTGCATACCATCAAGGGGTATCATATCACTTATCTATCATTTATGTGTGCAATCAAAAGATGTAGAAATAAATTGTATTGTAATGATTCCCAAATGGATCAATAACATATAGTATCCATGCATTCAGTTAATTACCATGTCATCAGGGTCAGACAACACTTGAACAGAGATGGGTGGAGCAACAAGTGTCTGTACAGCTGGTGTTGAGTGGATGGAAGCAACGCTGAGATCCGATCGCCACATCTTTAGACTTTTTCACAACTGCTGGAAGCTCTGTAAAAGAAAAAGAAAAAACAAGGGGCAAATGAACAAAAATTG
This sequence comes from Garcialebias charrua, assembly GCA_038048925.1. NCBI lineage: Eukaryota > Metazoa > Chordata > Actinopteri > Cyprinodontiformes > Rivulidae > Garcialebias > Garcialebias charrua. The sequence goes on along the minus strand of JBBPBX010037497.1, from coordinate 12,442 downwards.
TGTGTCACTATACAGTACAGTAGTGAGACCATTCAAAATTTACATTAGTCATTTGTGCAATGAAGAGCTGAGATATAAAGGAGGAACAGGAAGACAAGGCATTCTCCATTTCCACATCTGGTTTTAAAAATCAGTGTCTTAATTGCTTTACTCAAACTACTTAGAAATTACCTCTCAAGGCTAGGTTCTGAGTCCGATCCAGTTGTGTCAGATGGGAGGGGTTGGATTGAAGAGCTGAGAGCAGAGAGGCACAGCTGATCTCTGACAACCTGCAGAGTCTGAATCAAAGAGAACATGTGAGTGAGCTGAAGTCAATAGTCTGCAGCTTCCAACAGGATGGAGGAGAAGAGAAGATGGACGAGAGCTCACTCGAAGAGTTCACAAACACCTCTCCTTTCCTCCTGTCACATCAATCAAGTGATGCAGCACATGCAGACAGCTGCTGTCACTACATGAAGAAAAGTGAGCGAGGCATTTTCTTCTAAACAACATCACTTCATCATTCTCCTTTCTGGCAGCAGTAAAGAGAAGCAGGTGAAGTGTGAGAAAATAAATCAACATCAAGTTATAAAGTTGTATTTTCTTCTTTACTTGTTAAATGCTGACATAAGTGGAGCTCAGGAACTGTTTGGTTCCTCGTCATGCCATGTTGTGGAATGATGAGAAATATCAACTCTTGAACTCTTGAGACTTGCAACAAAGGACTGGGACCAGAGCAGCTTCACATGTTCAGGTTGGGCAGCTGCTCATCTTTAATGAAACTCTCAGAAAGTAATTGACTCTCAAGACCTCTCAAGACTGTGTGAATGAGATATATCTCATTCACACAGTCTTCCTTCAGCCTCTTGTTTAAGCAGCTACAAAAACAATAATGTTGCAGAAATACGTATTTAAAGTAAATTAGTATTTCAGCCTGGCTGCGGTTATTGTTCTGCTGGCTAGTGAGCGCATGTGTGTTAACAGACATGCGACACAAACAGCGTGAGGATGCGGGGCCTTGTCTCTTTGAAAAACCATCCAGGAACTAAGCCAAAAAATAATAAAAATAACTCGTAGCATATATGGCTTATTTAAACGCTAGAATAACCTAAAAGCGTTTTAGCATCCGTAGCTTTTAGCAACGGCAGGTTTTGTTCATTCAAGTGAACAGAGCTAACAGCTAGCAAATAAACAAAACAGAACCGATTACCTTCAACTTCCAACTGAATGTCCAGTCGTCGTCCAGAGTCAGACCAGTCGACGTCTAATAAAAAGCAAGTTTTACTAGCGCTGAGTCCGAGACAACAACAGCTTCTTGTCCGACAGATGAAAAGGAAATGGCTACATTTGAACGAAGCGCGCGAAGCAAGAAGCGTTGATTGGTTGGATATGATCACATGCTACTTACCCCAATAAACAAGAGTGGCGTTGATTGGTTAGGACAAAGTTCACATGCAACCTGACAAGCAAGAGTGGCGTTGATTGGTTGGGACGTACATGATCACGTTCTAACCCCAATACAATCATAACGCATGAAGACCACAAACAGAAAAATGGCAGAAAGCAATACTTCACGTTTCACGCCTGGAGTAACGCAGAATAAAATTGAATAATGATAATAATAATGATGATAATAATAATACCCTGATGCATGCTCAATAATAATAATAACAATATACTATACTGTATATATATATCAAAAAACTGACAAAACGTTTAAAACAGAAGTACTAAAAATAAACCAGTGTGAAAATACTTTGTGTAAAATATCTTGGCCAAAAGTTTAAACAGAAGTATAGTATAGTATACTTAGACTTTTAGTTTATTTTTAGTATAAGTCAAGTATTGTGTAAAATAAACTTGGCTAAGTATACTTTTGATAAGTACCTAAAAAGTAAACTGAAAGTATACTCTTATTTTTTTAAGTTTAAAATTAGTGTACTTTAAGTATACTTGCATATACTACTTTTTGGTAAGGGAACACTTTACTGTACTGTATAGGGAAATCAGCAAGGAAAAGAACAGTAAAAAACAGGAGAGAAAAAGCAATAAACTCACGACTAAGGGCACACTGGGCTGAACAGCACATTATGTTTAATAGAGTAACATCAGACAAGGAAATGTGAGTGTGGAGAAGAGGAAACAATAGAACACGTTATTTTACGTTGCAGGAGATATTAGGTTCAAAGAAATAAGGTGATTAGGAATCTTAGTAGATTGAAAATGAAATTGGACATTGTTTATGTTTATGTTTATGTTTATTAAATCTGTTCATTTTTTTTACAAAAGAAACAATACAAGGCAATCTCATAATGATAGTGTACAAAATGTAAAAAAATGAAAGGTGGCAGAAAGAAGAATAATCTTGTAGATTTATTGCAGAAAGAATCAGGAAATAGAGGCTATCAGGCTATATTTTATTTTTTAAAACAGTGTAGATTGGATAATAGGATATAAAAGGAAAATGTTTTATTTTTTTTGTCATGTGGTCCACACTCCTTACCAGTTGGTGGCGGTAATGCACCATTACGTTATTTGCCAACCGCCAATAAACACAAGAAGAAGAAGAAGAAGAAGGAGAAGACGACGAGAAAGAAAGGTATCGTGCTGTACTACGAGTTACTTTGCTGTAACATTTACAGTAATTTCATCTTCTTGCGTTCGTTTCATTTATACCGGTTTAGTATCAATTATTTTAAGGAAACTTAAGCTAAGAGATGAGGCGACAGCAGGCTAAACAACGAGACGAAGTGGCTACGGAAAACATGGAGTTTCTGGAAACAACAGTCACAGATGATAAAAAGGAACGATGTTGTTTAAAGGACAAACTGCAACACAACGAAACCCAAGATGCTGCTTTCAACCCAGAAGTTCTGCTTCACAGATTAGGTTTGTATCTAAACATTCCTGCTTTTCAGTGTGATTTTAGTTGGTGTCCAGCCAGCATACAGGCCATGGTAGCATACATTTAAAGAGGGACTTACCCCAAAATTAACTTTTTTTATCTGATAAACTCCCTAGAATGTGTGTAAAATGTTGTATAGCACTATGTCTGTGTTAATTTTCATGTTTTTGTGCTTATTTATTACAATCGGCAATATTTGGTCTAAAAACGTGTTTACACTAATCCTATAGACCCCTTTCACGGCTCGTCATCAACCCTGGAAAAATACCGGAAGTAGCCATCTTGGCGACATAGCGGTGGTTAGCCTCAAAGCTATTGTAGTGGTGCGTCGCGTCTGGTCACACAAAATCAAAAAATGGTGAATTATTGTCGTGTCCATGGCTGCCACAATCGGTCAGATTGAGAGAAAAGCCTTCTGTTTTACAGATTACCACTCGTGATCACAAATCAAGGTGAAGTAATTCAGCAGTTATCAGAGGAACGTGGACGTCTGTGGCTGCCAGCCTAAACCAGAACTTGGATTGAAAAACACTGAGCAACATCCGAATTTGCTCTGCACACTTTGTGTCAGGTAATATATTTCTTACAGTAGATTATAGTGAATTAGGGCATTACACGAATCATAAGTTTATTGAGCACGAGGACAGACCTTTGAAACACCACCTCCCTTTCTCTGTTTAAGACAGCCCTGAAAACACATCTCTTTAGTCTTATTAACTTTACTAAATGTATTTTATATTATATAATCCTTATGTATTTTATATTTCAATTTGTCACTGATAATGTTTGAACTGAATTGGTTTGTTAAGTGTCCTTGGGTGTCCTGAAAGGCGCTTTTAAATAAAATGATGATTATTATTATTATTACAATCCTTTAACTGTGCTGCATAAAATGTACATGGAACGTTAAATTTTTTTGTTGAGTTATTTGTTTTTTACAAATAGCATAAACAACTCAACAACTGAAAGCTTAACAAAGCTTTCAGTTGTTGAGTTGTTTATGCTGATTATTCAAAATTCATAAGAGCACATGACACTCATGACAAGAGCACTGTCATGTCATGACAGTGACATGACACTCATGACAAGAGCACTGTCATGATAAACTACACACCTAGCTCTCAAGTTGAAAAGCAAAAAATACATACAAACACTAAATATGTAAGAAGCACATACAATAACCTAAATTAACTGTTCTTGTGTTGTTTGACAACTGACAATCCGGTGCTATGTTGTAAATCCTGTTTTGAAATTCATATGCATATGAACACACCAATTATTTACAACTTCATTTAAGTAATTTTTATTTTATTATGTTTTTTCTTTTCTTAGGCAGACGTGCTCCATTGTACAGCAAGGATGATCCAGACTGGGTGCCTTCACTGAAGACGTGTGCTGCAGAGAAGTCTGTAGCAGTTGGTGCTGATGGTGGGATGACATCTGGCAGCTGAACGCTTCAACCGACGACAAAAAAGAACTAAAAAAAACATGGCAAATAGCACATGTTAGAATCCATGTTGAACGTGTCATAGGCTGTGTTAGACAAAAATACACAATCTTGAATGGCCCTCTTCTACCTATCGATTTTCAAACATGTAGATATCCAGAAAAAGTTGCATTAATCGATATGATTGGCTTTGTGTGCTGTGCCTTGGTTAATCACCTTTGGTGGGTTATGAGTAGCTGCATGAATTGTAAAAAGAACAAGTGGATAGAAGAGTGATAGCTGATGTGAACCTTTTTTATTTTTATTTTACATTGTTCCACCTTTACTTTGAAGTTGTTTTTGCAAATATGGGGCAGACATGATTTTTCATTCACTGCACTCTTTATTTGAGCATGATGCTGGTGAAGATTCTCAGTCGTCCAGGACATGATAAAATCAAAAAAGGCGTTCAATACAGGATCAACTGGACTTTATTAGTAACAAATAAAGTCCAGTTCATCCTGTATTGAACGCCTTTTTGATTTGAGCATGAATTACTATATCATTGTTTATGTATTGATTTGATTAATGTAATTTTGATTATGCTTTTTCTGTAATGGATATCACACAGACGTGAGCAAACAAGATGACTTACATATTACAACATATGTTTCACATAGTGGTGCTGATACTGTATAGCTCACGTCGATTTAGAAAACCTCTCTTTTAAACAGAATAAATGACATTATGTACCGGTATCATTAACCATTTTGTTTGTGCACTTTTTGTATTGACTAGAAAATATTCTGCCAAACTCAAAGTAGTTATAAGGTAAAAAAAGGTCTATATAAAGACAACCATTCGTACTATTATCTTAAAAGATAAATGTCTGCAGAATGCACCTCAAAGTTCTTACTGTAATTAGATTCATAGAGTAGCTGTTATTTATATAATTTGTGTTGAAACACTCAGAGTAGCTGTTATTTATATAATTTGTGTTGAAACACTGTACAAGAGTTGAAAATTTTGAATAACACTTGTCAGCCATCATTGTACTTCACATGTTTATTTAAAAAATATGTATTGAGGTAGTTCTGCACAGAGCTTCTATAAGATGAACTGAAACACACATTTACACATTTAGTCTGGATTAAGAAGGAAAATCAAGGCATTGCTCTCTGGAACCGCTCAGATCTGGTTGATCCAGGGATCAAATGTAGCTTAAAAAACAGGGATCTAAGATCATTTTGACAAAATTTGCTTCAATCCTCAGACTGATGTGATGAGTCACATACATTTACAATAAGAATACATAGCTAGTGTGTGTTTAAAAACACACCCAAAATATATTTATATGTACACAGACAAATTAAAAATTAAATATAAATCACCAAATAATTCACAATGTCTGCGTAGGTCACAGCTGGTAAGGTCTTCTCATCTTCTGACATGTTGGACAGCCGGTATGGGTCTTAGCTGCCAATTATCTGTATTTTATCCAAATGACGTTCCTTTGCTGCAGGCTGAAGCTGGTCCACATACTCTCCTGCAGCTTCTGTCTTCTTTACAGAGGTTTGTTTTACAGAGAACATGGTCAAATCAGAAATAAAACCGGAGCTCCGACTTCAACTACTGTGTGTTTACAGCGCGAGTGTCTCCAACATGGCGGTGCTTCCGGTATTGCGCAATCCGTGAAAGGGGTCTATAGGTTGAACTGTGGTACTGCAGCCTAATTTTCTTACCCCAAAATTACACTACACGCGGTCCGTGTCCGCTCCGCAGGTCGCAGCTGAGCGAGTCCAAAGTCCACTGCCTCCGCTCAGCTCAGGTCCGCCTGGATGCGCCGCTCCAAGACGCATGCGTGGGAATTGCAAGATCGCGCGATAAATCAAGTGATAAATAATGAAGTCAGAACAAAACAATTCATTCGGTGGAAGAAGGAGAACAAGTAAAGGCTGCCTTGATCTTCTCTCGTAAATAAGCGACAGGACATGGTTTGAGCAACAGGAAGTGATGTTTACATTTCAGAATAAAATACTTTTTTATTTATTTATTTCTTGTATTGCGTTATTAGGCGTAGTCATAGTCATAAATATAATAGTTTAGTCATAGAATAGTCATAATTGATAGTTTGACAGCATTTTTGTACAAATAAATCCGTATAGAGCTAGGATTAGTCCGCCCGTGGTGATTTTATTTTGTAAATACGGAAGTTGTGCTCGTTCCTTTTCCTGTTGGTGCGACGTAATCTTCAAAAGTTGACTCCGGCACAGCTCCGTCATCCGGCAGAAATAGAAAATTTTCTAATTTTGACGGACTGCCGTCCGCTCTCCGCATCTCGCCGCCGCCGTGCGGAGCCAGTGTAAATTCTCTCATTGATTATAATGGGTGCGTATTTGCTGCGGAGGTCGGACCGGAGCGGGGCGGAGCCGTAACGCATGTGGTGTAATTTTGGGGTTAGTGGTCAACGACTGTTCACTCTGACGTGTTGTACACTGTGTCGTAACAAAAGTGGTTCAAGCAGGGTTGCCAGATCTCCAGACCGAAAGAAGCGATCAGCTCCTTCAAAACAAGCACAAACAAGCGACTAGCTCTTTCAAAAAAAGTCCCAAAAAACCCCGGCTGGCAACCCATCCCATTGTGTAAAAAAAGGCAGTTTTAAACAGTATAAACATATTTATTATGGCATTACATATAACCAGCAAAATTATACATTAAAGAACGTATTCAGTCTAAAAAATAAAAATACATTTTGCATTTTTCTCCCATCTGTGGTCTGATCCAGTCTTGAAGAGCACGCTCTTTCTCCCAATCTTTATTATATTTTTTTCCATATTTACCCCACTTAGAGCTCATATTAGCGTTGTCTTGTCTAGACAAAGAATAAAGAACAGAGACAAAGAATAAAGAACAATGTTGCATTCGCGTGTAGTCGGATGTCCCGTGAAGATACACGGTTTTTAATTTTAAACTCACTTTGAAAGTACAGTACAGTAATTTTTATAAATTTATCATTCTGTTTGCTAAAAACTAACATAGTTGAATGATACAAGATATATATGTTGTGTCACTATATGCAAAGTTCAAAAATGATGTCACAATACCTTTAAAATAACTTCAGGAGTACATTTTACATGTAACATATTATACAGATAAGCAGCACATTAGCATGAAACACCACATATGACACACCTCACTCCTCGTGTTATGCATCACACACACACAAATACACCAATCCTTCTCATCAATGCAAGGAAACTTACCAGAAGTCGTCTGTATGCTGCTCATGCTGACGCGCTTAGTTTTACTGGCTCTGTCGCTTGCGCCAACTGCACCTGAACGTAACATCCGCCTTGACGTAACATACGTGAAAGGGGGACGTGACAAACTACCTACCACTCGCATTACTGCTCGACTGTAAAACAAGCACAAATAAGCGACTCAATGTCCGCGAGAAGCCCAAAAAACCGCCACAAGCGGCTGACCAAATTTGAAAGCGACTCCAGGGAAAAACAGGCCCAATGCCGCTGAAATAAGCGGACTTGGCAACTATGGGTTCAAGCAGAGCCAATCCCCTGCAGATTAGAAGGTCCTTGCTGCAGTTCATACCTTATATGGAAGTGGTACATTGCACTCCGGAAAAAAACTGCAACAAAGCATATTATAGTGTTTGGAATGGCACTACAGTAGTTATTTGTATATTTTAACGTATTTATTTTAAGAATACTTTTCACGTCATCAAAATCTATTAATTGAACTCCAGTGTTCTAAAAGTATTTGGTTGTCTTTGTTTTCTTATTCTGCGATGGACTAGTGATGCATGAATGCCAAGATGGCGCAGAGGCAGGGCAGCCAGTTTGGAACCTGAAAGACCCGGGTTTGATCCCCGTTCACGGCATACCTTGTGGTATTATTTTCATTTTTTTAAAGCCTTTTGTTTCGGATAGATCGGGTGAGAATAGATAAATACATCTACATAATAATTCTTTGTTGTTGCTTGTTTTAAGTTGTTTATTACTAATGTAATTTTAACATTCAAAAACAGTAACGGTTTCTCATCCTGGTCACACCTCCTCGCTCACCCCCCACCCACCTCCTTTAGGCGGTGTCTGCACACCCACTTTGTTGCATTTTTTAAATCTTGTCTTGGGGCGGAGCTACTGTAGAACAGTGAGGTAAGTCCCTCTTTAATTAATGCGCTTGCGCGCGCATGCACAGTTTGCATTAAGCCCATGACGCGCAGAAGATTCGTCACCCTACACTGCAAGATACGAACAAAAAGTAAGTCAGTAAATTGTTTTGGTGCACAGTACTCATGGTATTATTGTGTATTTACACAATTTACAGTGTGCATGCATTTTCAGAACCGTAAGTAAATCGTTTTGATGACGTTTTGCATGTAAAATGTGCGCGACTTCAGGAGTTAAAACTGAGTTTGTTTATGTGCGAACAGTGCGTGCGAAGTTAGTCAGAGCTTTGTGAATTTAATTTAAACAATATAATCATCCTGCTGCAGACGAGGGAGGGATGGGGAACGAGCTGAAGAAGTGGCTGCAGATTACTTCTACTAGCATATTTAGCTTCATCTACTAGCATCTCACGGTGAAGCAATGAACAAGCTGAAAACAACTTGAAACAGGTGGAGCACAATCTTATTTTTCTTGAAGCAGACACAGAGCGCAGCTAAAACCTTAAAGTCCTCCTTCACCGAGCCTGGGTGTTAGTTTCAGCATCAGGTGTAATACAAGCAGGTTGTTTACGCACTGCAGGGCAAGACAGGTCATGCTGCCACGCTGCTGCAGTACTGTGGAATAAATGCTGAGGATAATTGTTTTATTTTTTTTAATTACTTGCATCTACTGTTTTTAGTTTGGAGCAAGCCTGGATAGATTGTTGTACTCAGTGCAGCTCCTAGAGATTAAAGTCCTCTAAATAGCTTCATTTTATTTTCACAGTTTCTTTTGGCCAGATTGTGACATGAGATGCTTAGAAGATGAAAAGTACCTCATTCTTCCCATTGGGCAAAGTGGATTCAACCTGCAGGTGAGTAAACGTTGTAACTTACAATATATTAATTATTGGGGGAGTGGTAGTGCAGAGGTTAGAGAAGGTGGGCCTGTGATTGGAAAGTTGCAGGTTCAACTTCCGGTACCGTCATCATCAAAATGTGGGTGGAAAAGATGAAACACCCACACCTGCCTCCACCCTCATTTGCCCCACTCTGGGCCCTTAAGCAAGGCCCTTAACCTTCGCCATCTGCTCCCTAAACAGGTCTCTCCTAAAAATGAGTTCTCGTGACTCAGACTACCTGTGTAAATAAAGGGTAAATGGGAAAAAAGAAATGAAATAATGTGACAGGTATTTGTAAACCTTCATTAAAACATATTGTACATTTATTCTTCCAGGTTCAGCTGACAGTGACGTGCCTGGAGCTGCAGAGCTGCACGCTGGTTATCTGGAGACCAACAGAACACCTGGAGTTGTACATTTCTTTTGACAAAGACTTTACAGATACACAGATGAAACTCCACCAGAATTTTTTCTTTTCAAGCTTCCAACCTTGGTAGATGAATTTGTTGGAAATAAGATTCAGCTCTGCCACAAACACCTTAATATCTTTAAAATGCAGTAAGCACATAAATATTAATACTGTACATAACACATCAAGAGCACTGTATGAAGTTAGGGAGAAAATACCAGTCTTAATTTTTTTTGTTGTGTCATCTTGTAATGAATGCACTTTTGACAATGCAAGGTGTTGCTGGAAGGTACTATTTAAATAAAGTTTATTATATTATTGTTATTCCTGTTAACAATGTCTTGCTGTATCCTGCCTTCTTCCAAACACTTTTTTAATAAAACTTGTGTGCTGATGAAATGAAATGCAAATGAAGGTGTTAATAATGGTATACAATGATCTGACAGGCTAAATGCTAACTCAGGGTGTCATACAGCTGTTAAACTGCTAGTCAGGGTGTCATACAGCTGTTAAACTGCTAGTCAGGGTGTCATACAGCTGTTAAACTGCTAGTCAGGGTGTCATACAGCTGTTAAACTGCTAGTCAGGGTGTCATACATCTGCTAAACTGCTAGTCAGGGTGTCATACAACTGCTTAACTGCGAGTCAGGGTGTCATACAGCTGCTAAACTGCTAGTCAGGGTGTCATATAGCTGCTAAACTGCTAGTTAGGGTGTCATACAGCTGCTAAACTGCTAGTCAGGGTGTCATACAACTGCTAAATGGTCTGGTCTGAATGACTATAGACCGGTGGCCCTCACCGGTGGCCCTCACCCCGATAGTCGCTAAATGTTTTGAGAAACTGGTCATGTCCCACATCAAGACAACCGTCAACATCAGCGAGGACCCTCATCAATATGCATACCGCGAGAACCGATCAACAGAGGACGCCATCTCCTCTGTGGTCCACACTGCTCTCACCCACCTGGATCAGAATCAAGGAATCAAGAATCAAGGAATCAAGGAGTTTTATTAACATTGCATCAATTTCCACCGATTACAACGTAAGTATGTATTGCAGGCATCCAGAGAGAAATGAGTGCAAAAGCTGCAGCAAAACAAAGCATATTACATGTTTTATCAACACACGATATGTTTTATCAACACACGACATGTTTATTCAACACATTGATATACTCTTAGCGCGGCCAGGCCCAATCTGTCTCCAGATGAAGGTCAAAAGCAGGAAAAACAGGCAGAAACACTGGGATTCACAGCATTGATATTAAAAAAAGATGAATCACATTTTGTCTTCAAGACACCGCGTGATTCAGTAAAAACCATATCAGAGCACATTTAGGTACAATAACAAAGGAAATACGGCAGGCAGGGAGATTGTGTCCATGATTAATTTCAGACAAACACAAAGTTCAGCAGGTGTGCAGCTGGGTGTTATCCGAAGCCTCACAGAAATCTCTGGGGAGGGGGAGGGGGGGGGCTCTTCAACTCCTCACTCTAGGAGAATGGATTCCCACAGCCCGCTTGTCAAGGACATGTGCAGAAGCCAGATAATGTTTCGTTTGTTATCCAAATAGACCACAGTGTTCTTTTCCACTGCCGCCTCCAAGTCTGTGGGTGCTGTTTCATGGCCGAAAGAAATCCAAATATGTGGTTCTGCTCTGCCCCGCTTTCATGAGCTTCCACCTGTCCCTTGATCGATCCTGGGTGGCTGCAAACAAGTCCCAAAACGGACAGCAGGTGCACGGTGGTCCACCACTGCACCAATCGTGCGATTGAGCTCATACAGCAGCTGGGATGAGGAGCCCACGACCCGGTTCAGAGAATTTTGCTGATCAGGCAGTCCCGACAGCGCTCTGATAGCCGCCGAAGCCTCCCTCAGCTTCCGATAACAAACAACTCCGGTTACGCCAAAAAACAGAGCAGTTGCTACCAATAATCCAATAATCCACAAATCCTCCACGTCTTCGACACTCAGAACGGACAGACACATGGGCTGCCACTGACCCCACGAGTCCAGCACGTATCCAGCCGCGTGTGTGTCGGAGGGACAGACAGCTTCTCCTGACACGGTCCGCTTCGTGGAAAAAATCTTATCCATTGAAGAAACAGCCAGCCAGAAGGACTCATACGTGCGTCTGCTCTTTGTGGACTTCACATCTGCCTTCAACACCATGATCCCCCAAACTCTGATAGATAAACTATCCACACTTGGACTAAGCCCCTCCATCTGTAACTGGGTACTAGACTTCTTAACAAACAGACCACAGTCCGTGAAGATCCACAACTTCTCCTCCTCCACCATAACCCTCAGCACTGGCTCTCCTCAAGGATGTGTGCTGAGCCCTCTTCTGTTCACTCTGCTCACATATGATTGTACAGCCACACATCCAGGCTGTCATATTGTTAAGTTTGCAGATGATACAGCGGTGGTGGGATGCATCACAGATAATGATGAATCCAGCTACAGACAGGAGGTGGAGCACCTGGAGAGCTGGTGCAAAGAGAACAACCTTCACATGAATGTGAAGAAGACGAAGGAGATGATTGTGGACTTCAGAAGGAACAAACACACCCACACCCCACTGTACATAGGTGGATCTGCGGTGGAGGTGGTCTCCAGCTACAAGTACCTGGGTGTACACTTGAATGATAA